>PNEQ01132514.1:56291-74107 GCA_003012365.1 Medauroidea extradentata | reverse complement strand
GCAACATCGGTCTAACGTACAATACTAGGTACCCACGCAAGGCGACAAGCATTTGAAAAGTCCTGCATCTGTTTGACACCCTCTTTACCAGCAGACTTAAAGGATCTGGCCAGATGGGAACCAGCTTGGGGGGTTGGAACCTTGGGGTTAGTGGGGGATAAATCGAATTGGTCAACGACAGCACCCAAAGCCTCAGTTAAACGAAGTTACCGCCAGAAAAATGGGCTTAGCTGTGATCCTGTTGGAGGAATCTCCACCACCTTGGCGTAGTTTAAGACATATTAAGCCAGTAAGTGAAATATCCACAACCACTCGAGACAATAAAGGTAGCTTAGCCCGGCCACAGGCTGGAAACAGCATCAGATTATGTGTGTGGAGACTTTCTCGGAAAGGAAATATGTTCATCCCGCGTATAGCCACGGTGTTCCGATATCTTGACACGACGCTCCAATGACAGCAGTTAGGCCACTCGCCGTCAACCACAGCGACCTGGGTTTTATACCTGGTTGCGCCACTCCCAGTTTCTGCATATGAGTTGAGGGTGTTGCCTGTCACAGATGAGTTTTCCGAGCTATTCTCACTTCCTCATCGTATTACAAAGCTGCCCCACACTCAAGAACGCTCTAGACTCTGGTGTCTCTCACTCACCAATATCCCTCCACCATCACACCAACAACTTCCTCTGCTCAATTCATCCGACTGACAATATATCACTTTGATGTAAGTGAGGAGGCAAGTTCTGCACGAACGTCACTGCGGGAAAGTAAATATGAGCTTTCCCATCCCATCCCGAAAATATTTAATCACATTTACCTTGCAATATTACAAAACACTCCATCATTTACTATTTCCAACTGACTATCAGTCATAGTTTGCTGACATTTCATAGTATTGTCACTTAGTTCAACATCAGTTTCAGATATAAATCATTGTATCTTCATCAAGAAAAATAATTAGGAGGAGAATATGATTTTATATATTATACCGTGTAAGTTATGCTAGCGTACCATGTATGAGTGCGTGGACTCCCAAGGGGCTGTTACACTATTATCATCGCCACGGAACGTTCTGGACGGTTTCATAGAAGGTAACGGTGCGGCGGTGAAAATGCTATTCTGCTATTCTAGAAACAGTAGCAACGAACCTCACACGCAGCGCTTGCTTTGTTTGAATTAAGATTTTTTTTTAGTAAATATATCATTTAAAAATAAAATTGCCGGACCGAGCTAGGTGGTGTAGTGGGAAGATCCATGATCGACTCCCGTTCCGACCATACTGGTTTCTACTATCAATAGTTTACCCAACAGCACTCCAAGGAAATGCAAGGATGGTGCCCTAATATGGGCCATGGCTGGTTCCATCCCTGTTTCCCGTCTGTCCGAATCAATGGTTCCGTCTCTACATGACCTCGCTGTCGACGAGACGTAACCTATCAGATTATTTGAAACATAATTAAAAGGTATTTATTAAAATGTATATTCAATTCTGAGAGATTCTGAGAGGGATTGTTTTAAAAAATGTAAAATATTTTATATAGAATAAAATTATTTTCTTCTCAGTACAGTGCACCAGTTAGCTCGTCCCACGTTGCACTCCGTGTGAAGTGTGTGGGTGCGCTGGAGCGAAATACCACTACTTCCCGACTTCCCACGCCGGCTACCTGGAAATATAATATTAACACTAGTTATTTTACATAAAAATTCACGGGTTTTTCAACGATCCTGAGTTTTCACAGTTAAGTTGCAGAGTTATATTAAGGTCGTTCAATTGCTCACTAAAATTGTGGTATTAACAATATCATTTTAATAGATTTATGTGAAAAAATGTCTCACTAAAACTACAGACACAGGACAGAGCACATGGATAGTTGAACCAGTCGCCTAAGGGCCGTGAAAGCAGAAGGGTCACGCAACAGTCAGCTCTTATCGCGGCAACTCGACACTTCGCCATGGCAGCTCGTCACGTTGTAGGAGACATGTACTTGTTACTGCCAACATACACCACAGCGAATTGACAGTTCGTGTAGCTACACTGTAAAACAAGTTAGTAATGTTACACATAATATGTATGGTAATATTCCCCAACCTTGAGAGGGAAATCTGATTTCCGAATATGTGTGGAAATTTTCGCAAGGTAGTGTATTCGCCACACAAAACACTCGGAAGTTGCGCTTGCGCGTTATATCATATTGTCCTAGAGGACTGCGCCAATATGTAATGAATAATTACATTACCAGTTGAGTAACTTTCCTTGACATGTGTAGAGTAATTTTCCCTCACTTGTAGAGGTAATTAGCTTCCATTACATGTAAAGTAAATTTACCTCCATTTTTTTTTTACAGTTACATTTGGTATCTCTGTGATAACTATGTTCTAAAAACAAAATATTCATTCAAGATAAAATTGTTTTGGTTTTTAGTATACCAAATAAGTCACTAATTTTCTATATAAAGTCCAGTGTTTACATCAATTTTATAAAAATACAATAATATGTTGTTTCATGTTTTGATAACTTTTAACATTTATTCCTTTTCATGTTACCTAAGTGAAAACGGCTTCACTTTAGAGAGAGTGGTGGATTTCTTTTGGGTGTACACTGCTGCAACATGCAGATTTTTAATTTAAATTTCATGGGACTACAACTTATTCTAAAAATTTTCTATTAGAGAAAAAAATGACTAATAAGATATACAGAACTAAAACTATTTCGTACAAATATAAAATTATGAATTTCACATGTTTCTGGCCTTAATGCATTGCATTGCTGCGATCGACCTTTAGGCAATCGTGAGTAATAGCTCTAGTTACCCATCCTCAAGCAAAGGTTTAGTTACAAATTTAATGAAAGGATCGAGAAAGATAATTTTAAAAGTGTCGTAATCTATTTTTGGTTATATGATTTACGTCTTACGTCTTAAAGATATTAGTAATTGAATTAAATTTATCACCTGAGGGATTCCATGCTTATAAAATATGTTTTAATAAATTATCATGGCTCCCCCTCCCTGTTTTGCAATTGGTATCTCAGTAAAACTAAGAAGTGCCTGAAGGCAAAAAAAATGTGTTTTAGCTTTAAAGGCTAAGTTAGAAAAAAATTAACTGGCATTATATACGTTTTAGAATCATATATGTATGAAAATAAATATAATTTCCATTAAACGACAGAATCGATTTTTTACCTTTTGCCACTTACAGTACCACAACACACATACTGTCTGACGTGTTTACTAAATCCTTTGAGCAAACTATGAGTACCTCTAGATGATTCTTGCACTACAGCCTGTTTAATAAGGTGAACTTCGGGATCTCAGAACATGTTGAATTTATAACTCCTGTCACTTCAAACTAAGTTTACTTTTTGTTGTTATACACAGTACTTAGTATAGTGCTTAGCAGCGGGATTCTCACGTGATAAGTTTAGCTGGGGCTCTAGAGTTTGGTGAAAGTATTTTCTCACCAAGTCTCAATACCCTATGTGCATATCTGCAGTTCTGCTTCATTGTCAGTAGTCCTAGGGCAACCAAGGACTCATATTCATGAGAAAGGACGATCATTCGAGCTCTGACAGCTCTCCATAAAATCCTCCCAATTCTGCTTATCACGGCTCGCCACCTACCTACATGCTTGAATTGTTATGGCGCCATTTCTCATACTTTAAGTTTGAACGTTATATTTATTAGGCATAAATATTACATAATTACATTTCTGCCTTTATACAAATATCTTTATTTTATTTTAAAAAAATACGTTATAGTAAAACCATGTTTAAATATTCCTTCATATAACAATTCTTCTAGGTCTTACAAATTTACCACTTATTTATTTCCTGCATAGTTTATAATTTTTTTTCAGTTAATAACCATAACTCTAGCAAATATTTCTTAGTATTAAGACTTCAAATTGAGTTAAAAATCACTTAAAAGCATCTTTAGAATGCAGTACCAGTATGTAAGGCGAGAGGTGAGGCCACGTTTAAAGTCACACATTATATTTTATAGTTATTTATGATACGACTGTTCCTGAAGACACATCAATTGTACGAACAAGTTATCTAGTTATAAACTGTACACAAAATTGTGAAACTGTAAGTTGCTTTCGTGAAATGCCTGCAATTGATTCAAGTTATATTTCTGCTACCCAACACACGTGAAATAAAGCATTCCTCATAAGTTGATGCACGGGAAAAATTATTTTATGGCAGCTACAAAATATTTTGTAGGTATTTACCTTGTAATATTTATTTTGTGGTCACCACGAAAACATTTTGTTAACACTTCTAAAATATTGTGACCACTACAAAATTATTTTGTGAATACTACAAAATAATGTTAAAGGTTAGACTTTCTACAAAACATTTCTTTCAGTGTGGCATCCTAGTGTTGTGAAAATTATTCACCTATTAGGTTCCCGAAGAAAACCTATAATATATATTTTTTTAATTACAAAATCTGTACCTTACAGCTTCTTAGGTTCACATTTCGGCACGGTATCATCACACAGACATCGAGGCCGCCCTTAGAGTTCTGGTATTCTAGTGGCGATTTTTTTTTTGTTTGTATTTATAAAATACAATGTCATTAATCTTTTTAAAAAATAACGGCAAAAGCTGATTGTGTAAACCATTTAAATTTTGTATGACATTAAGAATGTTTCTAGCTAACATGTTTCTGTAATAAAACAATTTCTTTTAAAATACGCAATTTTTGCTCTCTTGTAATTAAGTTTGACTTCCGACTATTCTGGCTTCGAATAACACCGAAACACTTAAAACTAGAATTAAAAGCGAATCTCAAAATAAATTTACAGGAAACGTTGTTAGGAAACTATGTTGAAGCTTGTGATCAACAGTAAGTGTTGCTCGTACATAGTAACAGAATCACCATATTTGTCGTGCCGACCTGAAGAGTAATCAACCTTTACAATAGTTCTACAAACTTATTCCCAGAAGAGCATTGTACACATCGGCCGCGACCTTGCCCAAAATCATCTGTATTGTCTGAATTGCCCTGGTTCCCCCTCCCCTGGCCAGATATCGATCGCTCGGGCCCCCTCCACTGTCGAAATGATACGCACGTATGACCTCGGCTCGTTTCACGGCCAGGAGCTCGTAATTTCAGCGCCACTTTTGTTCAGCGAGCTGAAAGCGACAAAACGATCGAAGATCCTCCCTGGGAACCAATGATCACGCAAGAACAGAGTTGCATCTTAGTGCTATAAACCGAGAACCTTATTTGTCCCCATTTTCGCTTAGAACAGTCGAATTGGGTTCTCCGTAGCTGTCAACCTTTTCACAGAAAAAAAAATTTTTTTTTTTACAACCAGGAATATACTTATATGAAGACTAGCTGTCCCGTTGCGGCTTCGCCCGCGTGTTCTATAGAAAAGAGTAACTAACTTTTAATAACGTATTAATTGATGGTGTTACTATATTCTCTGTATATATTTAACTTTCGAATTACCTAAATTACTTTGCATATATTTACGTACGCAAACTTTAAAGAAAAGAGCATGTTGATTTCTCGTCAGGTTAGTTCCATTATCTCCAATAATATTATTTTCCAGCTTTTCACCCTCATATATTTCAAGTTCTGTTTTTAAATATTTACGTAAGCTTCATTTTAAAGAAAAAAACACCTCGATATCTCAAATGCTTCAGGAGATACGGATGATTAATTGAAATCACGTTTTATTTTTTTACCGGTTTTCAAGGACGAATTTTGAAAAATCCTAAAACTGCTTTTTAGACATTTACATGAGCACCTTTCTGATGCAAATATCACCTCGATATCTTAAGTTGTTTAATATAAATAGAGGATTTATTGTAAACAAATTTAACGGCTTTTCATCCCTTAATTTCCGAATTTCGATAAATCGAAAAATTATGAAATATGCATTTACTTGTGCAATGTTTTGAAGTAAAAATATTAATAATATATCGTCAGGTTAGAGAGTTATAGACAATTTCGCGAAAACACATTTTGTCCCTTTTCACCCCTTTAATTTTCGATTTTCGAAAAATCCTCCCTTAGTGATTGCCTACGTCGTGATGGGGAGCTACGTTGAAAATTTCACGTTTCTATCAGCGGTTTGGGCTGTGCGTTGATGAGTGAGTGGGGCACTCCATTTTATGTATACAGATATTAAGCTTGCGGTAAAGAACCATTGCCTTACAGCACATGAATATTTTAAAAACTTATGTTTTCTTTTAAAATAATATCAGTTTATTTGTAGCAAACATAATATTTTTTTCCATATAAAGTTTGTTTTCAAAATACAACTACCTTCACCATAAAGATTTGTATCTTAATATAACACGGTTTTTGTTACCATTACCGTAATATTTGAACAAAAATTTTCTTTGCGACAAAGTTGCTTTGCAGTAGCTTATATTTAAAAATATTTTTTTAGCGATAAACATTTTGCTGTGGCTAATGCTTTTAAATTGCAGATAACTACGTTAACTACGACACATATAAGTTAATTTTTCACTATTTTATGTGTGTAAACGTTCAGACATCATATTTATTTATTTTTATGGATGATCTACGTTTTCTAGATATATTTTTTGAATGAAACAATGTCCCATATTACTTTATGTTACAAATGAATCGTGCAAACCATAAATCAGAATAATTTCTTGTTAACTGAAGATGTGAACAGTTTCAAGAGAATATGCATTCAAATACTCAACGCACAATAAAACAAGCGTAACAACGAAACATATATATTTAAAAAAAAAAAAAGGAGAAAACAAAAGCTGCTGTACTGCCACAATATAAAAATTCGGATGAACGAAATAAAAAAGTATTTTCTCCAATTTTAAATAGAAAAGTTACTCACTAAAACACAAGCTACCGACATATTATTTTAGTATTCAACTATTTTTGTATATATTCAAGTGTCTGTAGACCATTAGATCCCAGGTTTCGGGCACCTTCGGTAATATTTCGTTTTTCTTATTCCAGTTGCCTGCACGAAACTATTCATGCATTAGCACTGCCGACATCTGAAGTTCACTTTCAAGCGCTAAGCCTCCTACGTTCTCTGAAGTTCACTCCAGATCCCAAGAAATTATTGTCACTGCAAGCCCACAACCTGGTTGATACAAGGGAGTAAATGAAGTCTCGAGAGAATCCACTCTCCGAGTTCTCACCCTGCATCTACTGCATGATAAATGAAAAAATCGCGTTATATTCTGACAGCTGACTAGACTCCAAGTGACAATAGGCTCGTACGGCACCTTCCGCTGGCTAATATTGTCGTGACTTGCCTCGGAGAATGCTTAACAGTAGAGAGGCCAATCTCTGAAAAGATGTAACACACATCAATGACAACACATAAAAGTTCGTGGCCAACTGAATCGCAGATTATGCTCTGTTATGTATATTGTATAGGAAAGTTGAGTTTAGTCTAGTGATAATAGGGTTAATTTTTGATCAAAAGAGTTTGGCACCAATTTATTTCAACACCTTACATACACGCCCGTATAGTTTGCTTCATGGTCAGTGGTAGAGTTTTCTTCTCAGCGTCTTGGGGGTTCTATCCTTAAATCATAGACGTGTGGAGTTGCAGTAACCTTATTGTGGTGTAGTCAAATGAGCAACGCCTCTGCACAAAGTCATGCTGCCAATAACCATGAAACAAAACTGCAGACGTGCACACGAGTTATTTAAACAAGTTGGTGTAGTGTAGCGATACCGATTAGTAGAGTCCACGATTTTTGGCAAAAAGAGTTCTGCAACAGTTCGCCTCAGTGTCTTACTTGCACATCTGCAGCTTTGCTTAATGGTTATTGGCAGAATGTATTATTGCATAGGCGTAGCTCATTTGACTGTGCCAATAGGAGCAAGGCTACTGTGACACCACACGTCTGTGATATGCGGGTAGAACCCCGAGACGTCGAGATTTAAAAACAGCCAATCACTGACCACGAAGCAAAGCTGTATGTGCACATAGGGCATAGAAACACATTGTTGCAGAATTCTTTTCACCAAAATTCGTGGGCTCTGCCGATTAGTTAGCGGATTCCGAAATATTTATTACTTTTCTCTCCAGCCAGTGCAGTGACTATGCATGCCCATATCCTGGTGACAGCTTGCCTAGTCTACACACCAAATACGCGGCCGGCCACACCCGTCCGAGAGGTAACGCCTTGCTTGTCCAGTTACAGCTACAGGCATAGGCGTAATTCGGGGGTGGCAAGGGGTGGCAGTTACCACCCCAGAATTTTGTTGATAGAGAACGTAAAAGTTTCTTTCTCAGCTTAGGAATACAATTTTACTTGTGTATTTTCCGATACACTATTTTTTTAATTTAACTAAATGATATAAAATAATCAATACAAAAGTGTATACATAATTTTGATGGAAAACATTCTATTTCCACCCCCACCCCCTTTTTAAATATTTTATAACTGGTAATCCTTGCCACCCCAGTTAAAATGTTCAAATTACGCCCATGGCTACAGGAAAATAACATACACCAGCTTTCAACCCCAGTCACTGGCATCGCTGGACTTAAAAAAACCGAGTGACCAATCACAGCTTCTCTGAGTGGCTGCGTCCTTTTCCTCTTTATCTATTCATATAAAGATGGTGATTTATCGCGGGAATACTTGACTGTTAAGTTTCATCGTACGTTCAGCACGACGGAATCTTTCTTTATGTTGATGGCTTTTGTCTGTACGTAAAGCTGTTACCCTGTTTGACAGAGCCAATGAGAATTCTGCTAGTCTAATTATATCACATGTGATTGGTCTGTACATAGCTGTGACGTGTCTCACAATTTTCATCCAATAATGTTTGTTGCAAGAAACTGCAGTTTTTTTTTCTAAATTATGTTGGTTTGAGAAATTTTCGCAATTACTAGGGCTAGGAAAAATTCGTGAGTTCAGTGACCTGCATGCTAGAACCCAATGTCCTATGCATACATACTCAAGCCCCATCAATTCGTTCATTGTCTGTTGTCTGAATGAGTAGCAGATAATGGACAAATGATAGGACTTCTGTATATACAGGATAGTGGATTCCAGCATGTTGTTCGCGAAATATTCCTAGCCCTAGCAATTAATCACCATCTCACAATTTTACCTCCAAACTTTTACTGTTTTACATGTACGTATTTTTTAGATTAATTTCCAAACATTAAACTTTATAGTAGTTAAACCATATGAACTATATTTATATTTTATTGCACAGAATAGAGTTTAGGTGGGGTCCCCCCCCCCTCCTTACTTACTTCAGAACTTAGTTACAACTCCCTCGCCCTTGTTTTCCAAAACCTAATTTTGTGTCGCTCTGCTAAAATATTCCTCTTGTTCAGGGAAATGTTTAATTGCTATGAAGTCATTCAGTGCTACCTTCACATCATCATGGTTTGCCAGAACGTAAAACTAAATTAGATATTACTACTACTAAAACACATATTTCTTGTTTAATCGTATTAAAAGTACAAACAATCATGACTGCACTCCAATTTGACTCGAGTTCCTACGACTATTCTAAATTAATATACTTTATATGCAGTACAAGAGTGAGAGTCGTTTGATCAGCGCTTAAGGCGGCCGCCTACCTCACGCTTAAAATGTGTTGCAGAGTGTCAGTGAACAGTTTTTTTTTACGAAACAATTCCGCATGTGCCCATTGTGTCAACGTACGAAAAAAAAACTTCGGACAAGGTCGGAAACTCGTTGTTAAGGCGCTCATTGAAAACACTCTTTCTAAGCCCTCCAACATAGCTAAAAACGGCCTAATCAGATTTCCGTACTTCAAAATGTATTAGCCGGATGTATGTAAAACTCAAATTGCGACCTGCACTGAACTTTGCTACAGACTTTCCACCAATAAAATTATATGGTCACTGATTAATTTCCCATAGTAAAAACAGTTCGACGGGAACCTTGCACGCTAGTTCAGCGCTTGGTTCGTTGAGGCGACGCGGCATTTGATGTGTGCTTCAAGGTCGACCTTACTGCTCCATCGCATTTGAACCTCTCACGCGTGTGTAGGCGACACCCTTAACGTCTAGGTCTTTAGCGCTGATGAGGGGTGACATGAGGTGAGCATGGAGCAACGTCGGAATGTAGGGGCGTGGGAAACGGGAGATCCCGAGAAAACCCGTCGACCAATGGCATTGTCCGGCAATTTCCACGTGCAAAAATTCGGGGGCCTACCCATCGGGAATCGAACCCGGATCGCCTTGTTGGGAGGCGCCATTAAGTTTGATGGAAATTGGCAGACTACTATATATATATATATATATATATATATATATATATATATTTATTTATTTATATATATATATAGTTCATAATTGGTCGGTTTACTCATTACTTAGCACTGTAACTTAATGTCTTTATGCATGCAGTATGTAATTGCATTCCTGACGAGACGTCTCCATCCTAGAACCAATATCGTTACAAAACCTTCAGTGTTATGCGCAGCACGCAGAAGTCCATAAAAAAAACGCATCTTTTCCCGCGATTTTCCAGTGTCTGTGTAGATACGTGTATATAGTTTTCGAGATTTGGGCGGGAGACGTATCATAAAACCTCTCGTGCCCGTACGCATTACGTCGTCCAATTTACAAAGACGTTGCTCTGTCATCGAGCCTGTGGACAGACAGCAAATTGCTCCAAGAAGTACCTGTAATGACAGGGTCTGGAACAGAATGCCAAGGACACGAAGTGTGGATCAGATGTTGGTCGTCAAAGCACGCACGATCCGTGTGAGTGTAGTGGAGTTCCCAATGATACGTATAGCAAGTGTGTCCAGTTCTCCCGTCGCCCTTCCCAGCTCCCGTATCATCTCTCCCATACGAAATGTTGTACTGTATAATAATAAGCATCAATAGATACGTCCGAAAACAAGTATTAAAGCCATACGGCCTTTTATAGTGACTTGCACTTGTTATGTAAGGCACACTTCTGCTTTAATAATAAACGTCTGTCTATATCCTACAGAATAATGTAGCTGTCCATCCTGGACAGTGAAAATTGCTGTAGACCGTGCCCTTAAGAGAGCGTTGTAGATAAATAAACGCTGAAAACATCAATTTATTTCTGCGCTTTTTTCGAAGCCAATATTGATCAAATACTCAATGACAATCCTGGATAATGGTATTTGCCAACTTTATAAGTAAATATTTATCCAGAATTACTATTTCGTTACGCGTGATCTCTTGCGTCGCAGTTAAATGCACGAGATTCCGGTGTCAGAGATTGTGACACAGAAGTTCGTAATACTGGAAACAATTTTGTTTAAAACGTTGGCTACAACTACTGTCTATGATTGCTATTGATTAATTTTCACAAATTGGCTTCAAGAAACCTACAGTTATAGATTAATGCTTTTAGCGTTGAATTATGTACCACGTCCTGTTAAGAGTTATTGAACCTGGGGGCCGATGAAATATCGCCACCTGCTTGCTATTTGCACCGACGCAGTGCAACGGAAGTGCAAAGCAAGTTACACGCGTCTTCTATGACATTACGTGAGTATTTAATTCCAATGCAAAGCAACCAGACACAACACAACCCCCATCCCTGGTGTGTGAGACGTGCTGTAACGTGGTACGGAAAGTTTTTTTCTTGTGTAACTACAAAAAATGTTTCCAATGCATTTATCTATGAAAAGAAGACACACTTCAAACTGTGTCCCTATGATTTTAAAAATGCCGTCCACTAATTAAAAACATGATTTCCAAGCTCCTCAAAAGTGCTAAAATGACTTTTTCACGTTGATGTAGCTGAGGAAATAACAACCGTAATCGGGAAACGAAATCATTGAAACCTGCATTGGACTTTACCACATACTTTCCGCAAACAAAATAACCGAGTCATCGCTTGAAGTCCCGTTGAAAAACGATTCTACGAAAACTCTGTACGCTAGTTTAGTCCTCCGCACCTAGAGGCGCAAGGGTGTTTGACGGACGTGTTATATTCGACATATCACCTGCCCCGTTTCCGTATCTCGAACGTAAAAAACTAACTCTTAAGCACTATAAATCAGTTTTATCAAGTGATAATCCTTACAGTTACAGCTAGGAGGTCTGTATTAGGTATTAAAATTAAAATAGCAAAGGAAGTGTGCGCATTCTGGATCCTTCGCTTCTGCTGTCCGCAATGAAAGTAACTATATTTAACTTTCTCACGCCCTTTCCAAGCTATGCCGTACCTTTACCTCACTTCTCTTAAGCCACACTATTCACCTCCCTCCGTCTATCGCTCTTCAGGAGATTAAAACGGAAATATAATTTTGTACGTAAAAATAGTTACAGGAAACCACTTGGGCTCACTTGTCCAACCCTCCTGCTGTGGGCGGAAATGGAAAAATAATTTACAAATTTTCCCAAGGAACTAACTTTTCTGAGAGGACTCTGACATGAGAACACGATGCGCTAGTTCGAGATGAAACGTCTGTTTATTGAAAATATTTCAGAAGCCATTGAACTATCGGACATTCAGGTCTTAGTTGATTTGTGAAGGTAGCAACTCTAAAAATTATTTAACCGGAATTAACAACCAGCATTTTATTAAGCTCCGCAAGGCAAAATATGGAAACGTTAACCGTGTCAAAAGTAACGGAAAAAGTTTTGACACGTTAGGAATCCCAAAACCTCATCGTTTTTATTTCAAGGAATTCACTCAAGAATTGACTGACGAAGAGGTGGAATTCCTTCAAATGGACAGGTACATATAAATATTTTGAGGTGTTTCCGGCCATGTACGTACTGCGCAATAGGTGCCACCTCCTGATTAGAGAATATCTCTAGGTGACAGGGAAGCTTGAAACAAAGTGTACCAGTACCGTCAGTTTCACGGTAAAAAAGAAAGGACATTTGACATCAGGCAAAAGTCAGTATTTCAGACACTTATTGGTAGGGACTGCTATTTTTGGAGAAAATATTTCTGCGTCAGTTTGTTTCAGTGCATCATGAACATATCTATAGCTGTGTCTCATGGTCAGAGCCTGACAGTTTTTAATTGGTACGTGTCTTAACGTGTTACTGCAAATAACAGACGCATGGTATCGCAGTTACATTATTCTCTCTGGGACATACCGAGCGAGGTGGTGCAACGGTAATATGCAGGACTCGCATTCGAGTGGACCCGAGTTCGATTCCCGGCTCCGACCTTCCCGGCTTCGATTTTCCATGGTTTCCCGAAATCGCATCAGGCGAATACTTGGATGGTTTCTTAAGAGGGCGTGGTACATAATTCAACGCTAAAAGCATTTATCTATAACTGTAGATATTTTGAAGCCAATTTGCGAAAATTAAAGAATAGCAATCCTAGTCAATAGTTATAGCCAACATTTTAAACAAAATTGTTTCCAGTGTTGCGAACTTCTGAGGCACAATCTCTGACGCCGGAACCTCGTGCATTTAACTGCGGCGCAAGAGATCACGCGTAACGAGTTAGTAATTCTAGATAAATATTTACTCAAAAAGTTGGAAAATACCGTTATGTAGGTTTGTCATTGAGTATTTTATCCACATTGTCTTCGAAAAAATCGTAGAAATCAATTTATGTTTTCAGTGTTTATTTGTCTACCACGCACTCTTTATATATATATATATATATATATATATATATATATATATATATATATGGGGCCCGCGGTGGCCGAATTGTCGGTCCATTCGTCTCCCACTAAGGTGATCCGGGTTCGATTCCTTGCGGGGTTGGTCCCCGGATTTTCGCATGTGGGAATCGTGCCGGATGATGCCGCTGGTCAGCGAGTTTTCTCGTGGATCACCCGTTTTACCCCGCCCTTTCATTCTGCTGCTGCTCCGTATTCGCCACATGTCACCCCTCGCCAGTGCAAAAAACCTAGATGTTAAACGCTGACTAAAATCTTTCACTCACTCCTAAATATGTGCTTTGGCCGATGCCCTCTCCTAGTACCCGTCCTTGAGTACAATTGTGTGAAATAGTCTCTAATAACCTCTCTGTCGACGAGAGGCCAACTCACACTTTCAAAAATAAATACTTTCAGCTACCTGCGTTTCCACATTTTGTCCTCCAAATTGACTGTCTCCATTGGTTTCTCCACTTTTCACTGTCTAAAACTCGGCGTACTTTGCCTCCCAGATGTTATGTATGACGAACGTAAGGACACCGTATGTTATAGTGATGTTTTGGATGTCCGTGGTCTAGAGGTGCTTGGGGCAGTAAGGGCGATACCAAACACGCACGTCGTGTACATCATAGCCTCTATATACATCATACAAGGCACTGAACCGTTGTTTCTTTGCTTCTGTCAGTACACTTATACCGTCACACGGAAGTCCAGTTTCGGAAACACGTGTTAGAGTGGGGAGTAAACAGCGCGAAAATTATGTTTCATTGTTGAGGGAAACATGAGTTTGTATTTCAAGTTGTGTTTCGAGTGCGGTATAAACAGCGATACTGGGGTTTATGATTTATGATTTATCATTAAATGCATTCAGACCCTCTTTCGTTGACGAGTTAAGTGATAATGACTTGGAGGCTCGACGTGATGCATGTGCGCGATACTGGAGGTTCTCGATGCACTTCCTAAGTGCGGAACAGTGATGTTTTCAGACGAGTGTGCCCTACCGAAGCGCTAAAGATAGGAACATTTATTTCTGGAATAAGGAGAATCCCCAATACTTTAAAGAATTGGAAATGAATCCACTTTTTATTTTAATGATCACGGTTGCACTGTCTGCTAAGCATCTGGTTGGTCCAAATTTTTTCGAAGATCGTGCGACTCGTGCGACGTTGGAAGTTAATAAGTGACATATCTCTCCACGTTACAGGACTGGTTTGTACCATAGTTGAAACGTTTAAGACTTCTTCGTGACATGCGGTTCCAACAGTATGGAGCAGCAGCGCATTTCGCAGTACGTGTTAAGGAATACTTGAATAATGTGTTCCCTGGCAAATGGATTGGACGAGAATCACCAACGTTACCAGCACCTCTGAAATGATCATCTAGCACCCCATATCTGACATCCTGCGATAATGCATTATGGGTGCTTACTAAACAGCGTGTTGCCAAAACGCGGTACGAGATCACAGGAGGATCTGAAACAAGCTGTTCGACGTGCATTTGCTACCATCACACCTGCCATGTTACAGAGGATTTCACATCGTTCTTGGCGGTGAATAACTCCGTGACATGAACACGGGGGTGTGCACACAGATCCACTGCAGTAAATGGTGGCCACACATCTTATTTATCGTACGTATCTTGGTAAAATAACATATTGCAAGTCTGTCACCCATTCCGAGAGGGGTAATGGGACTTTTGGTACATCATATATATAATATGTACACACACACACACACACACATATATATATATATATATATATATATATATATATATATATAAAATTTGTTTATATATGTATATGTGTGTTTAAAATTAGATCTTATGGATTTAACACTCTGTCGCAAGGTAATGTATTTTACCAAAGAGCTATAAATGGGTGGGTTAGTTGCCAAGTGGTGTAAATCACAAAAAATCGAAAATGGACTTACACCACTATAGAATTGCCTGCAGTGAGGTCTACATACTTACGAAATGGTGTGCGTCCTAGTCCACTACATTTTTCTATTGTATTACGTAATAAATAACGTAATCCCTGAAGTTTAACACAGATACAAACTTTAAATTCTCTCTCCTGAAATATTTGCATTTCTTAAGTATGTAGACCTCACTGCAGGCAATTCTATAGTGGTGTAAGTCCATTTTCGATTTTATGAGACTTACACTATTTGGCAACTAACCCACTCAAATATATTTTATTAAACGAGTAAATAATCAAAACATTAAACGACCCAGCAATACCAACACGGACTCTGATGCAGCATCTTAATATCCTTAACCGTTTGGTGCCCGCGGCATGCGATGCACTTAATTTCGTTCTAAGAACATGCAATAGTCAGATATGCATCCCAAGGCCACCTACTAGTCTACGAAACCGCTACCTGCTAGACTGTTCAAAACTGAAAGCAAGAGCAGACGCTTAGGAAACGAAATTTAGACATGCTTGAATCAAATAAAAGTAGACCGAGATACCACCGAGGTTTTTTTTTTCCATCCTTCCGTCGTGCGGTAGAATTTTCTTTCCACCGCGTTCAACCGGGCAGGCGCCATCAGGAGTGCCCGTATAAACACAGTAGAGCTCAGAGAAAGGGCGGTATAGAGTGCTAGAGGCGGGGGGAAGGGGTACAGCCGTCACTGCCCGGCGGCGAACCAGGGAAGAACAGTTGAATCAATTTCCTCGCGCGCAGTTTGTTGTGAATGTAAATATGGCTGGTGCCCTGGAGCGCTAGGCAACGCGCTCGGCGGCCGTTACCAAGGGCTGGGAGTGCCAGACGCGGAGGCCCTCCCCTCCGTACACCCCTCCCTTCGCTCTAGCCCTTCCCCTCTCCCCACCCTCCCCCTGCATCAGGCGTCTGGCGCGTGGGTCGCGACCCGCGCCAGTCTGGGTCGCACTAAAGGGGATGGTGGCACATACATGAGGCATTCTACGCCCTGCTCCGACATCCCCACGCAACCTGCAACTCCACGAACGAAAACGAAACCATACCGAAGTCTGGGTTTTAAGAGGTCATACTCATACAGTACATTAACATAAAATATGCTAAATGCACTAACTTCAATTTTTTGTTTTTATTATAGCCAATATGCTAAAATAAAGCAAATGCTAACCTAGACAAGTTTTTGCCAACTTTTTTGAGCAAGAATTTTACCTGGGTGACGTATTTTTAACGCACAATCCTTAACGCCGAAATTTCGTCTACTTAATTACGACGCAAGGGATTACGCTTAACAAATTAGTCTCTCAGGAAAAGTTTACACCAACGATAACATTGCTAATAACACGTGTTTTCAACAAAGTTATTTAAATGTAGTAAAATGCTCGAAAATTGTTGACAACACCATATTATCAACATTGCTGCCAACATTACGTTATTAACTTTGCTATTATTTACAAAAAAATTAATAACTTTTGTTACCAACATTTTGTTAAAAACATTTGCCCCCAACAAAAGTTTTGAAATTGAAAAACATGTTAATAACTTTGTCACCAACACTGCTGATAACATTATTTTCCGGACGAATTCTAGGGCGGTCTAGATCAAAGGATGTTGATAACAAATGTTACTAGCAATGTTATCAGCAATGTTGTAGGCATTTTTGTCATCGATATTGCTATTGTCATCCGTTCACCATTCTTACAACTTTGTAAGTAACATTGGTGTTTTCAGCAATGTTAATAGTACAATTGCTATCAACATTGCTACATTGCTATAAAATAGTGTACCATCGCTTAGAATTCGTTGATAAAATTTTTGTAACTAACCTTTTGTAATTAGCATTGTTACTTTTTTTTCGGTGTAAACTGTGCTTTAAAGATCACAAGCACTATTATCTAAAGTAGCTGCTTTATGGTTATTTGATATTGACTTCAGAACACCTGTAAATTTCTTTCGACGTATTTAACATTTGTTTACATACCGTGCACTGTGAATGGCCTACAGCTAAAGGCATGTAGTTTCCGCGAAAATACGTTTGCACAAACATCTGTCAACGCCTTACGCGGTTATTGATAGCGTGGTTTGGTGTAGATGCGTCACTTATTTGGCTGAGCCAATCTGCGACACCGCACGTGTGTGATTACCAGCTAGTACTCCGAGAAGTTAAAGAGTTATTAGAATCCAATCATTGGCCATGAAACAGAACTGCTTTTGTACGCGTAAGGCATTTAAATAAGTTGGTACAAAAATATTTTCGCAAAATATACTGCCGTTAAGAAAAAAAAAAAAAAAAAAAAAAA
>PNEQ01132514.1:0-56191 GCA_003012365.1 Medauroidea extradentata | reverse complement strand
TTTTGCTACTGGGTCGCCGTTTATGAAATTCGCCCTTGAGGACTCTGAACCAATAGCAGACCTGTATGAAAAACCTTACAGGCTGGCCACTCCAGAAGCAGCAGCCAATAAACAAACAAGTAGCTGACACCAGTGTGTACACAAAACTGTGGAGTTTAGTCAGCAGGTCGGGTCGTTTGAACCCACGACATTTCCGAGTCCATCTCTCTCTCACTCTCGCTATATATATAACTTATTACTGCGCAGTTTTTCTATTTGAAAATATTAGGAACATTAGAAACGTGATAGTGGCAGTAAAACAGTTCTGCTTCGTTCGCTGTCTTTTCGATATGTCCGTTCTTTTGAATGTGCGTAAGAGTATATTGATGGACATTCGCTCGAAACTGTCCAAAGTATCTCTTTACAAGACGTGATTCAGATTTACATTTAGCCAACTTAGTTTGTTAATATGGAACATTCTTGAGTTTAATACATTTAGCCAGAAAACTTAATTCATCCCTAAACATATTATTTCGATAACTGAAACGTTTACCAACATGAGAGAGTAAAAAAGATTAGTTTTGTGGAGTTATGTAAGGTTGGCAAATAGTTATAACCCGCTTCGGCTATCTTCGGCTAAAATCGGTACAAATAGCGTACACCGTGTATAGTATTGAGTTACAGTTTTTCTTTTGTGTGATCGTTACCCTCCCCCTACACCCACACCAGCATCACGCCACTCACCGAAGGAAAGTGAAATTGAAAATTCTCGTCCCTCCACTTAGCCAAAACGTAGAAGAAAATAAATCAAATTCGTCACATTACTAAAATTGAAATTCTGGTCTCGTCTGTACCCACAAGATTCCTTCTCTGTAAATTATTTTTAAGCTGAAATTTGAAAAAAAAAAAAAAAAAACAAACAAATGTTCATAGTTGTGCATGTACGTGATATAGAACGTTAGTGAGACAAAAATCTTTTGTATCTCACTTTTCCGTCGAATTTTGTTTAACTTGGCTGAATTTGAAAAAAAAATTGTAAAAAAAACAGCAAATATGATAGGTTTTGTCTTTTTCTGAGTTAGTATGACCATAATTTTTCTCTTGGAGATCTCTCCAAAAACTAAAGGAAAAGCATTTTACAATTTTATAATTTACACTTAAAACAAAACCTTGCACTTGGAAAAGTATATTTGTATTACTCGTGCAATTAGTAAGCTTAAACGTAATCGTTAACTTTATTTTTATGTACGTATGACTGTGACTGTGATTATTTTCTTTATAAGAATGTACTGTATATCTATGTATTAAAATTGAGTGACGCAAAATTACAGTTTTATTTCTTTCGTTTGTTTACATACATAGTATTTATTTAAATATTCCAAACCCGCAGTCAAATTGCGCACTTACTGGCAATTATAGACTACTAGCCGGCCGGCTGGGGCGTTGCCCGCGTGAAATTATGTAATGTAAACAGTAACTCTGGATAAAATATGTGATGAAGGCATTTTACAGCTAGCGTACTCTATAACAGTGAACTATAAATTGTCTCAGCTCATTGTCAAGAGCGCGCGCAATATGCTCGTACGATGTCATAGTAATTCCCATCGCAAAGTCTTGCACGGGATATGAACCCGTAACCCCACCCCTTCCACACCACAAACTTTATACAATACCTGTGTATGTTAAAGGCATGCCGTGATAATTCTTTCGTATGTAGTGACTACAGTTCAAAGAGGTTTTATTTATGAGTAGGTTGGCAAAGAGAAACGACTGTTGAATTATTTCTCCGTGATCATTCTCATTTTTCGGGAGACTGTAACAATTTACTGCTTTTCACCTACTTAATTTTCGAATTTCATAAAAACCTGAATTTGATTTGTAGTTATTTATATAAGCTTCATTCCTATCAAAAAATCATCTCGATATCTCATCGGTAGAGTCACGATTATTTCGCGTATTGATTCCAGGTCAGGTTGAATGCCAATATTGTATACTTCACTACTCCTTCTGTGATTAGACGGCACCTGTATCAACACATCTTTGACAACTGCAAGCCAGTGATAAATAAGGAAACAAGTGATGGTGGTAACACGTGTAACGGTTACAAGCCAATGGATATTCGACTTTGGCCAGTGTGTGTATAGGTCTGAGAAGTCTAGGCTGTTTCCAGATGAATACGCGAAATACTCGTGCCTCTACTCATCGGTAGAGACCGGTAATTTTCGCGAAAAGAATTTTGCAGCACTTTGTTTCAGTGCCTTACGTGCGCACCTGCATCTCTGCTATGTGGCCAGTGATTGGATGCCGTAACACCCAGCATGTGGAGGTTAAACCTGCAAATCATAGACGTGATGTGTGGCAGTTATCCGTGTACTGATTGGCACAGTCAAATGAATAACGACTCTGCACAAAAACACTCTGTCAATAGCCATGAAGTTGAGCTGCAGGTGTGCACGTAAGGCACTGAAACAAAGTGAGGCAAAAATCTTTTCGCGAAAACTACCGGGCCCTACTCATCGGGTATAAGCGGTACAGATGATTATTTGAAATCACACTAATATCTTTTTTAACAGCTTTCAAGGACGAATTTCGAAAAATCCTGAAATTGCTTTGTTTGATATTTATGTAAGATTTTTTTAAAGCGAAAATCATTTCAATATTTCCACTGGTTTAGGAGGTAAGTGTGGATTAATTAAAAAACACGTTTTATTATTTTAAAAGAGCTTTCAAGGACGAATTTTGAAACATTGTAAAAATAATTTTTAGATATTTACTTAAGCATCATTTTAAAAAAAATCATCTCACTATTTGAAATGGTTTAGGAGAAATCACGGATTAATGAAAAACACAATTTACGGCTTTTCACCCCCTTAATTTTCGAATTTCGCAAAATCGAAAAATTTGCGAATATGCATTTCTTTGGGCAATATTATGAAGTTAAAAAATTTATGATAGTATTCCCGGTTAATGAGATATCAAGGATTCTTTTAAAACACGTTTCGCCCCTTTTCACCCCCTTCATTATCGAATTTCGAAAAGTCATTTCTTAGTAGGTGCCTACGGGGCAAAGGGAAGCTTCCCTCAAAATTTCATGGTTCTAGGTCCAGCGGTTTGGGCTGTGCGTTGATGAGTGCGTGAATGAGTGTGTCAGGACACTTCATTTTATATATTAAGATAAAATAAATGCAAAAAATATATATATCCCTCGCGTGCCATTTCGAAGGAGCTGTTTCCTTTCGACCTTGCACAGTTTGGATTTTCCACAGAGGTTTAAACTTTTATGTGAAGGCAAAATAGTATTATTGATCTTGTAGCTACTTGGCAGTATAAGCCGCCTACTATTTTAAATAATTGAGATATTTTTACGTCGTACGTAGCATCAAATTGGCAAAGTGCGCTGAGTTTTTCCTGTTAAAATTGGTTATCGTTAGCTAGTGGACTAGTTTGGAGACAGTCAAGTTTATTGAAAAATTCGGAACGTGGTAGCTGTACGTAGAGGAAAAAGAGAAAAAAACTTCCTAAACGTTTTGAATTACAACTGATATATTTATATGCATTCAAATTATGCAGGGATATTTTGTGTTCGTAAAAAGACGAACAAGTATGCGTACATGTACACGCAATTTTATTTTTGTGGTTTCGTACAGAAGATATTTAATATCGTTAGAGTGCAGGAGACTTCGAAGGTTCACTGGGCTGTAGGCTAGCTTACAAGAATATCTGTGTAGACATGCAGACATCGGTTGTTCATTGGCTGCTCGCTAGCACAATGACAACACGTGACTGGACCTGCGTATAGCTGCCTCTTAAGGGCGCTGCCTACCCGCGCGTGAGGCACAAAAGTGACGGAGCAGTAAGGTCGACCTTGAAGCGCGCATCAAATGCCGCGTCGCCTCAACGAGCCAAGCGCTGAACTAGCGTGCAAGCTTCCCGCTGAACGGTGGACATTTTCGTAGAAAAAAAAAACCTGTTTACGAACAGGCTGCAACGCATTGGAAGCGTGGGGTAGGCGGCCACCTTAATTATGGACGCAGTGTCCTTCAGGAGTCAAATAATTAGGGCCATGACTACAGCCAGTGATTTTTTGTGAAAAGAATTCTGCATCAATTTGTTCCAATGCCTTACATGTAGGGACAGAGTCAAATATAATATGCATACTCAAGCCTCGACCATTTGTCAACTCGCTGCTACTCAGTGGAACAACATACTTTGAACGAATATACTAGGCTCGGGTATGCATAGTACAGCAGGTCATTGGATCAGCGAAATTTTCCTGTCCCTACTTATGTGCAGATATGTTTCTTTGCTTCATGGTCAGTGAGTGGACGTTTTTAACTTTTCAGCGTCTCTGTGTCCTTAACCATAGCCATCTTTAGTAGAAGGCCGCGGGCCTTATATCTGGCAACCCTGCACACATGGGTCATTTGATCCCTTCTTTTAGCTCTCCAAAGGCAATGGCTGTACCTGATTCGTTATTCTGGCCTTCATACCGGCGAATCAGGGTAAGCCATTGCCGTTAGCGAGACAAAATAAGTGTTAAAATGACCCTTCCTGGCAGGGTTGCCAGATCTAAGGCCACGGCCTTCTACTAAAGACGGCTATGTCTATGTCCGCAAATCACGCACGTTTTGTGTCGCGGTAACATTGTTCTGGTTGGTGCAGTCAAATGAACCACGCCTCTTTCCAATTATAGTCTACCAATAACTACGAAGCAGTATTGCGGGTGTGCACGTAAGGCATTAAAACAATAAGTTATTGCAAAGTTCTTTTCACTAAAAATCACTGGCTCTAACCATGACCTTTTCGCGAAAAGAATTTTACCCCAGTTTGTTTCAGTGACTTACGTGCACAACAGCAATTCTGCTTCATAGTCAGTGACTTGGATGTTTCAACTATCACGTGTCTTGAGGATCTATCCGCATATCACAGTAGTTGTGCGGTGTTGAAGTAACCTTACTGTGATTGGCGCAGTCAAATGGGAGACGTGACTTCACAAAGACACGCTGCCAATAAACACGAAGCAGAGCTGCCGATGTGAACGTAAGACACTGGAACAAATTGGAACAAAATTCTTTTCGCGAAAAGTTCATGGTCCTACAAATAAGACAGCCAACTCTAAATGTGTCAAGCACTTACAGTTTTTACAATCCTAAAGTGTGTCCGAAAGAAAACCTCGAATATTGTAAATCTGTAAATATCTGTGCTCGAAAAAGCGTTACTCACATTCCAGCTGAGCTTCAAGAACAGGGCTGGGAAGGCGGAGTGGTGTATAACATTATTAGCTCGTTTCGTGTTCAGTCCACCTGTGGAAGTTAATTAACGCGAGTCAGTGACAGCTGATTGTAATATTTTTTTTTAATTTCCACAAGCAAAAGTTTCTAATATAATCGTTAAAAAAAAGTCTCCATCCACGTACGGCAACTAGAATACCACAATGCTTTGACGTGGTTAAAAATATTGCATAACGAATAGAATTAGTGTTAACAGAGTGTTCTGCACAGAAAAAACGGTTTTGTGGTGGCTACAAAATGTTATGTCGATATGGACCTCACGAAATAATTTTGTAGTGGTTACAAATTTTGTGGTGACTAATAAGTATTTTTTTCAGTGTGTCTAAAATAAAATCAACTCCGGTCCCATGTCACATTTCAACACTTTTCCGCTTAACTTGGTTGTTAAAATAGTTTTTAATGACTCTACAAACAACTGTTGTCACATTTACAAGAAATTGTTTCGAAGCATGCTTACATGCGGTATTTAAATATTATATCCGAGCAATGTATTATATAATAATTTTGCACTGGCACAATATTACGTATGTGGCATCTTAACTGCGTGCTAGTTACGTAAACTGTACAAAAATGATCATAGCAGTAAGGGATTGCATAGTGAAAGTTCTGTGACATATAACCGCTGTTTTTTGCATTATTCGAGAGGTTACTATGTGCAGATAAATTGAAAATGTTAAAAAATTAATTGTTAAGAATGCCTAGTAATTAAGAACTATATAATTTATTCAAAGCAGAGAAAAAAATATTTTGTGGCAGCTACATTTGTATTTTTGTATCTACCATGCAAAATTTATTTTGGTGGTCACCACAAAACCATTTTGTTGACACCACTAAAATATTGTGGCCATTACAGAATTTTTTTTTTCAGATAGAGTTGAATATTTAGAAATTCCGGACAGTGCAAGATTGTACTCGCACAGTGTTCTTGCTCGGTTTTAGAGTCTATCGATTCTATCGGGTAGAACGAGTGAGGTTTTCGTAAGCGCATCTTGAAAGTCAAACTTTGCATCGAGTGGTTGGCGGCACTTGTACTACCGTCTGCATGTGACTTATTTGCCTTGCTCTTCACCCACTTTTTCTTTTAGGTTAGGTGAAATATTCAAAAAAGCACTAGTGTGCATCCTATTTATCTCAAGAACCAAACGCTGTACTTGAATATTAAATTGGAAAATAGAGGTGCCACATCATGCTGTAGTACTACCTATTATGAGGTCACCAGTTTGAATGATCTGTAACTAAACCACAACGAGCGGGATTGAAACATTAGAAGGGCGATCGCAGAAGTTCACTTTTGCTCGCTGCCCCAATGTTTTAACGCCTCTAAGCACGGGGAGTTCTTCCTGTCGATGTCGCTCTCCTCATCTTCCGGGGAGGCGAGACGCAGACAACTGCTAAGTTCTCATACTTGGGAATGTTCATTGTCACTATATTTTCAATCTATCGTATTGTAATGCCATCAGAATGATGTTCAACCGTATGGGCTATTTATACATGGTCAAGACGACTCTTTTTACTTCAATATTCTGTTATATGTGAGTGCCACGCCTTAAACTTCAATAGTATTTGTGAGTTGTAAACACTTGTTTAGACCCAATTACAGTAAATAGGACACGCTATGTTACCAAATCTGGTTTTAAATCAGGCTTTCAAACCGTGACATGCCCTTCAAGAAATGATTTTCAAATGTATAGTTTAGACAATTTACGGATAGGTAAACAGTTTTAAGGTCTCCACATACAGGATTCATCAACTAATGAATTTAGTTTATGTCAGCTTGAGACTTTGAGTGAAAGGCACACACAATGTAGATAATTCACATGTGTTTGCTCATATTGAAAGAGGCAGAAATTCAAAAACTGACTGAAAGAAATAATTCTGCAGGCCCTTGAAATACTTACTTTGCTGCGAACAGCGTTAACCTAACAGTTTGTACAACAAACTGCGCGGACTAATAAGGAATATATTATCATGTAATAGGCTGAACACCTGGCTGGACGTATTTTGAGTGTCCGAGGTCAGTAAGAGCAGAAGCAATAAGGGCGACCCTGGTACGCGCATCACGCTTCCTCCTCCTAGTCTCTAGTCGTGTAGTCTTCTCGCCAATAGCTCGCATCTATGATACATTCAGGTAACGCTATAACTGTATGGTATAATACTACAGATAACCTGTGTTGTATACGCCTATGCATTTTAAAAAGATTCTACACTACGACGTTCATTCCTAAAAATGACCCGCAAAAATACTTTTTTTTCGCCATGTTTGACCGCGAGGAAAAATAGTTTTGAAGACCACTGCAGGATCTGAAATGGGTACACACGCGTGTATGTTACTTGAATGCTATGTCTAAACAGATATCACTTAATACCGTTGAGCAGTTTTTAAACGAACTTCTGTCTGCTGAAGCTTTGCACATCGCACGTCGAAATCGGAAGCCAAAACTCCCACCCACAACTCTTTGTGTGTGTCATAAAACCAATCTATACGCTAACAGATTTTCCTACAACGAACTAATGGAGAGACGCGGATAACTGTTTCGGGTGGACGTTAGCTGAGTTTGAGTTGTTGACAAAATTTATTATGTTTCGAGGTGTGCCGGCGATTAGTGTAGTTCTCGCAAGTCATGTAAACTAGCATGACGTAGTGTGGTGTCGTCTGCCTTAAATATATGAGTTTTTGTAGGTGAGTGCATAGTTTTGTTCATGAGTAAAGTTTGGCGACACGCAGAGGTATTCTGCTGGTACATATGATTCAAAGAACTTTAAATGTATGTATGCCTTTTTCAGGTCCTACGTTAATCATTAGCTTCTTTCTCGCTGCCGAAAATGATGAAAATTAATGTTATTGAGGTCGTTTTTAGACATGAAATTCTTGCCGCAGAATATTTTAAAAGTTATAGGCATGTATAATATAATATACGTTCATCTTTAATATCGTTAGTAAAATTATAGGGTCGCCAGTGAATGTCTCATAGAGGTCAGTTGCCGACGAGAAGACAGCAAACTAACTCAGTGACTTGCGCTTAGCGGCTATAGGAAAAGACGTACTTCTAGCCACCGGACATTCAAAATATGTCCACTCTGGCGGCCAAGTGACGTACTAGCAGTAAACGTTATAGGATACTAGTCACTTTATAAGGGAAATTTACTGTAAATAGGCTAATAGAAAGAGATCTCTTAGGTTCATTTCAGAACCAAAAATGTTAACTGACGTTGAATGAAACATGTACAACACATACAAACTAAGTGCCCTCAGAACACAGTTGAAATCGACTGCCATACGAACCAGAGGGTGCTCGTATGCTACTCGCCACAGTGCACGCCATTGCGAGGACACAGCGAGCTTCCTGTCGCAGTGTTCCACTCACCACTCACACGAGAACACAACTCGCGCTGCCTACCAGCCGGCGATCTGGTGTGACCACACTTTTCCCGCAGCGAGGTTGCCGAACCAGGAAAGGTATGATCGGGTGCTGCAAGTTTTAATGACAGACCTTCACCTCAACCTAATGCTGTAAATATAGAGGAAACACTGCCGCATTAAGACCAAGTTTAGACCTAGCCACTTCACACTACGAACCATTTGATATTACTCTCTAAAACGCGTGTTTGGCCACATTACAAAGTCTGTTGTGGAAAAGAAAAATTTTATTTTCGTAGAAATCACTGAAAATGGAGGCCCCGGCGGTGTACAGACTTGACCACTCGCCTCACTCCACAGTGATCCTGGCTCGATTCCCGGCTGGGTTGGTACAGGATGTTTCGCCTGGGGGAAGCATTATGGACGTTGCCGTAGGCTGGCGGGTTTGTGTTTTCTCGAGGTACTTCGCTTCTCTTGCCCTTGCATTCCGTCGCTGCTTCATTGCATGGTCTCGTCTCTCAGGGAACGACAGACGTCTACGCGGGCTGCCAGGTAGGAAGTCTGCCTCTCGGGGTGTGATACCCTGCCCTCGGGTTTATCCATTATCGATATTATTTTATTATTAAAAATATGTTCACAGTAAAAAGATTAGTTAGTAATGGTGACACAAAATTTCCCTACAGTAAATAGTTTAACAGTAATGTTTGCGGTAAAGTTAGTTGTAGTTATTCTAAGACATCTTCTTGTTGAAAGAAATCATTAACTTTGCTGTAGAGTAAACACAAATCCTTCAAAAATGTTTTTAAAAAAAGGTTACCAACGGTCAGTGTAAGTTTTTTTCTTTGCTGTAAAGCAAGTTTTCTTTACCTCAACCTGAACTGCCTCAGACGAAATGTTTTCCTTTGCTGTATAGTACAACATTTTCATTGTGTACGGTGACTAAGACTCGTAGCTAAGTTAGTACGGGTTCAAAAAAATCCGCGTTAGCTTGTAAGTTTTTTTGACAATTATAATTGGTTCTTTGCTAACACGTTCTTTACATGTTCATATCAACCAACGAAATTCTGTGGACCAGCACACAAAAACTTACGTCAGATGTGCGTAGTTCATTCCTTGACTCTGAAACATCAAATGAAATATACGTGTTTAGAGAAATCACGGGTGACAAATTTTCCCCTCTTCATAAGCAATTATTTCTCAAGAGTGGCACATTTTTTAGCATAATCTCTTTCGTCGCAAAAAAATGTAGTAAATGTGAAAGACTGTCTCTAAGAAATATATCAGTCCAAAAACAATTTCCTTGAAAAGTAGGACATTACAGTTGTTTATGGCTGTCCTTTTTATTTTTTCGTTATTGCTTCGAGAAACCGGAAATTGTACGGAGTAAAGCAGAAAGATGCCACAAGCAAAGTAACTGGAGACCTGAATTCGAAATAATGCTAACTCCAAAATGTATGAAATAGTTATAAAAAGTAATATTTTTCGTGTGCACTTATATATATCTTAAATATGTTACTACTTAAAATACAATATTTTCACTCCGGTCAGTATCATATTTCAGATAGCAACAAATGCACACAGTAAAGACATAATTTTTTTTGTCATTCATAAATTTTGGATTTAACACGGTTTGGAATTCTGGTCTCCAATTTAATTTGCGATAATCATATCAACTGTAAGGAGAAGGTCCGAGTGATATCGTTAGCGATGAATAAGAATTACATCATAATACTTGCAAAAAAAACCGAAAAAGTGGTTTATACAAGGTTTAGATACTCACAGTAAATCGTTAAATGTTATTCCTGGACAGACATCATCCACACACGTTTAGACGTTTTATAATCTTCTGTCACCTGAAGCACTTCACATTAGCTCTGTGACGTGGGCAGGCGGCCACCTCAACAGTCTTCTATCTATCTGACATACACTGTAATAATCATTTAGACTATCGCCATGTTTACGTTTATAACAACATTTCTGGAACATTTTAATGTTGGTATTAACACATTTTAGCAGTATCTTTTTACTCTGTTTGTTATTCACTACGAACTTTATTTTAAACAAATGCATACTTTAGATTTTCCAGAATTTTTAATTGGCGTGGGGGTTTACAAGCACGTTTTACCGCACTGAGAAAAGAAGACAGTACTAGCATGCCTGTAATTGTATGTAATTAAATACACATACATACAAGGATAGTACCAATTGTCTTGAAGGAGTAACACAAACTATTATTCTGACTGAGGAAGGACAGGGCGCGTCCTGAGCAGCAGGACTGTTTAGAGTGACCTTGCAACTGAAGGGGAACCGATGAATGAACTTCAAAGTAGAGAAAGACAAAAGAAATAGTTGGACTATGAATTAAGAGAGTTTTCTGGCAAGAACACGCTAGCAAAAACAACAGATAGGACGAAGTGGAGTGCTTTGGGCTTCTAGCCAGCAGTGAAGTAATGATGGCTAAGAGCAAAACAAAAAAGAGCAATTGGATCATAGTTTCATTCACCTTAGGTGTGTCGATCAAAAAAATCACGCTGTCCTTTTTTAATTATACGAGAATTTCATACACAATTGAATATGTGCGTCCATAATTGGTATCTAATCTCGTTTCAACTAATAATCTGGGTAAGAAGTGAAAATATAACCTCGTAAGTCTAATCTTCATAACACCTATTTGTTAGTCATTTGTGGATTCCCTACGCGAAAATAAATTTTAATTCACCAACAAATAATTACATTTACTACTTAATACGGTAAATTACGTTGCAAAGTATGAGCATCGCAGTTTTAGATCACGTAACAGTTTATTGTTTACTTATTTCAGTTCAAGTAATTAGTTCCAATTTTTAATATAAATAAACTAATGGTCATGAAGAGAATATTTTCATCATTCGTTGATGAACTGAGAAGTGTAATACCCAAGACACAAGTGAGTAATTTATCATGTACTAACGTTAAACTATACAGGACGTTGTGAAAATGTTTGTTAGTATTTTAGGAGAACAATCCTCACGTCTCCAAATTATAAACCTACAAGTTTTGTTACTTATTGATTTATGTTATTATATTTATACTTTAATATATGTAGTCCATTCACTCGTTATCTGGATTTTGTGTGTTTTTAGTATTTTAATTAGTTTTATTTTTTTGTACTGTTACCATTGCTAACTATGTCAACTTCATATGAAATTATGTATATATATGTAACATATCATATAATGTAGTACGTATTTCATACTACATTGTAGTATATTGTATGCAATAAATCAAATCAAATAAAGGAATAATAAAAGTGCTTGTGAACATAACCCGACAACGCACCGTTACTGTACTATATGTCTCATAAGTTACAATGCACGGTGCGCGGGTTAGTACATGTTGCTGTGTAATATTACATCGGACAATAACTACAGTCCAACTAATACGTTACGTCTGGTATGTAGCTGGCAATAACAGCTGCAATGGCATTACATAATAACATAATCCAGCCCCAGCACTGGATCCCGAATATTTTGTACGGGAGGCAAATACATCAAATGCCGCCCACTTCCTATTTTTTTTTTTTTTTTTTATGTTATGGTAAGACAAGTAAAATATTGGGTACTTCTTATGAGTAATTTAGAAATTGAATTTTTGCTATCCGAAAAATCTGTGCTTCCAAATTATGTCATGAAATAAAACTAGTTATTTCAATTTACTTTCAGGTGTTGGCATGCTCACAATCCTTATAAGAATACAATGAATACAATACAACACGACAATCTACGTTACAAAATAACATTAATGAATTTTATCTCAGCCGAAAACTGAGTACATTTGCATTATTTACAATTATCTTCTTCTAGGCTGATATTATTTTTCTGCCCTAATGTTGACAAACAATTCCTGTCCAGCCTGCTGCCCCTTTGACATGCCGCCTGGCACATACGCACTCTTGCTCCCTTCTAGATCCGGCATAGACCAGCCCGCACTCCTTGCGCTGTACATGGCGCATTTGCGGACCAATGTTCACGAAATTCCTTTGTTCCTTTAGACGTGAGGGTTGATCCTTCAAAAAATTAGCACTAATTTTTCAAAATGCATACACAAATTCAGAACATTTTGAGTAGTACTCTATTCACGGAATGGTAAGCATAATTCAGTAAATTAGTATCTTCTCACCGTTTGTTAACACAAACACTGTTGTGTAAGCAATAATCAACCATACTCAAAGTTAACATATTAGACTATAAAGAAAACTATATTATTATTATTCTAAACAACACGATGTTCAAGAAATCGTCACTCTTCCGTGAACAACTTGTATGCGGTCGGTCCAAGAAATACAAGTTATGAACGAAAAATTCTCGTTCTCCACTTTTAAGCGAAAACGAGTTGTTGGGATGAGGGGATTAATGTTCAACTGGTTGTAACCAAGGCAAAATAAATAGCGAACAACTCAAATAATTCGTTTATTATCTGATAGGAAAATACACCGGAAGGTGCAGTGGTAGCACTGTTCATTCTGATGTTGGCAGCAAAACCTATTTTTTTCCTTCAGCAAATAGAACGCTTCGTTAAGCTCACATAACCACCATTTTTCTTTACTCGCATTCAGTGCTTGTTGATGTGAAGAAAATCGTGCCGTGCACATTGTTACAAGAACCAAACGTAAATTCTTCTGGTAGTTGGCAATTCGGCATCGAAAAATGTGAAAGGATTTTCGCTACACCGACATAAAATTTCAGAAATGTTCTGAAACGGTGGGAAACAACGTACAGAAACAAAAAGTTGTCAGCATAAATAATAATTACTTTCAACAGTGTGGGTGTAAATTAACTCAAAAAAGTCAAAATCCTTGCTAAAATTATATCTTAGATCTAAGCTATCTATGTCATGCTTATTTCTTCTAGCGTTGTGAACCTAAAACATTAAGAACTAGTTAAATCAAAGTTTCCATCATAATTGTCTAAAATGTAATCCGCTTACAATCGGTCCAATTGAGAGCATGTGATCAAGAAATATTTAAATCGCCACCATGTTGATAATATGATCACGGCATTAATAAAATACAAAAAAGTCAAATCACTTTGTAAGCATGGCCTGCTAATGTGTACCGACTTTGATAAACCTACATGCATAAAATAACACAAAAATAATTTAAGGAAGGGTGAAGTACAACAATTTAAACTAGCAGAACATTGTTGTACTTCACGCAAAGAGACCATTGTGTTCGTCTGTGTTTTCATTGGTTTACCGTCCAGTTACTGTGTTATTTTTTATTCGTTCGCGTTCCTCAAAGTGTCTGTGTTTCTGCTGTGTCTACATCCAGATTGTTGTCATTCGTTTAGTTTTGTCTGTTTGTTGTTGTAATCATTTTTGTATATTGTTTCGAACTTACTGAAGGAATTCCTTTTGTGGAATAATCTGAGTTATTTATATCTGTTGGTTTTTTTGTTCCTGGGTGCTCTTTTATGTTTTTTAATTTTCTTGTAGCTTAGGGATTGAATTCTTTGAGGAATTTTATATATTTACCTATGTTTGCCAATTGCAAACGAAGTCCTTTTGTTTGTGTGTTATCTTGTTTTCTGAGAGACACAATTTTACTGCAATGGAGTATGTCTAAAATACTTCTTTAGTCTATAAAAAAATTACGGAGAAGACTTAAGTCCCGTGAATTTCTTAACTTTTTTAACTGATTTTAGACAATGAGTTGTGTCAACTGGCGTACAAAATGCAGCATTTGCTATTTTTAATTTCTTAAATATGGCTATACAATTTTTCCAGAAATGTTATTAGAACAGAAGTGTGTTAACTTCACTATCCTATCTTTAATTGTATGTTGTGTAGTAAAATTTAATATAGTAATTTTCGCTTCAAAACGAGCACTATCAATTTTAAGTTGGTGCAAAACTCACATTCTCCAAGGTTATGTTGCATAATGGATATTTTCCAAAATTAAATACAATGTTTGGTATATTTTCTGTTATTTAATTTATTTTTCCTTATCTATCACTTGTAAAACGTATTTCTCAAAGTGAAGAATGTAAGTATGCAATTATAAAATGGGTGAATTTTAAACCTTGAATTCCCACAGCGTGGAATAGACGTGCTGTGCGGGGGTTGCTCAGCATCAACCGTTTTTCAACAGTTTTCTTTCCTGCCTTGTCATCTCTTATTGGCTGACTCATGTGTTCCTCGCGCCTGTCTGAAGGAGAGATAGCATGAACCCTGATTCAAGATGCTTGACTTCAATCAGGAGCATGCGGTACTTAGCCACGTAGACCTTGCCTCAGACAGCGAATAATGTCCTGACTTGAGAGCTGTAAGGGAAGGTAGGGGTAAGGCGTCGGCAATCACTTTACGTAAGACATTTCTAGTAGCACTAAATATTGTAACAGGACTATAGAGACTGTTCAGAAACTCTCCCGAACTATTGCGGGTGGTAAAGCTCTGCACAAAATTATGACCTTGTCTAAAATGACAACTCATTGATAGCCTAGCTTAAGGGCATTCAAATGGTAGAAATTCATAATTGTATTTTTGCACGGCATAGTAAACACTTTATAGACGTTACTTGTGACTACATTTTCCACTTGTAAAAATTTTAACTCTCATATTTTTCCCATAGTGACATGACAAAGTCAAAATTTGCACATGGGAACATGGTATAATAACAAAAACCAAGTGTCTTACTAAAATGAAATAATTTACACCGAAATGCGATACTATGGGCAATATGTTAAACTACTTGAAAACACACGATGAGAGTCCTTTGTACTGTTTAAAAAAATCAGAAAATGATGACAAATTACTTCATTTACGGCACATGAAAATATAAAATTATCCGTTTTTGCCACGCGAACACTCTTAAGGCGGTTGCCTGGGTAAACGTATTTTGCGTGTTTGAAACCTATAATTACGGAAGTGGTATGGGAGACACAGTACGCGTCTCACGCCTCCAATGTGTAGGCGCAAGTCACTGAAGTACCGTGTAATATTATCGCTTATAACTCGTCTCTATGAGACAATCAGTAGTGAGGCTATCATTTAATGACGTAATATTACAGATAAATATATGCTGTACCCACCTATACCCTTTGAAAGATTCTGCGCCAAGATTTTCATACCACAAAAAAAGTTTCAAAAAGACATATTTTCGCTATTTTCGGCGGCTATAAAATATGTTTTAATGATAGATGGTGAACCTGAAATGGGAATACACACGTACAACTTTTTTTTTAATAATATTCGTAAGCAGACACTCTCATGCACGTTGAGTTGTTTTCGAATAATATTGTGACGGTCGAAGTTGTACACATCGCTCGGCGGCCTGAGCAGGCGGTCACCTTAACCCATAACAGATCCATCCATCATGAAATTCAAATTTTTAATTCGTATTTTTGCAAGATATCGAAAACGGCGTTGGATGAAACTATGTCATTTTCAACATTGTTTAAAGTTATCCAGATTAAAATTTTAAAAAATAATTAGTGTTAAAAATGTACGCCAACACACAGAAAGTAGAGATGACCCCCATATAATTCACAAATATTTTCCAGTAATTTTATGTTAGCCATTTGATGTGGTCATCGTACTAGAATCGTCTTACCTAATTTTAAAAAAAGCGTTCTTGGTGCAAATGACCAGCTCCTGCCTTTAGGAAGACACTCGAAGATGTCAGCGGCGACATAAGAGAACCAGGTATGTAGGCAATACCAGTGACATATTGTCACTTTGCACCATCGTTCTTATAAGTACTGCCTACGTAACGGTCTGTATCTCATCGCTCACGTCGCAGCTGACGTATTTGTGTACGCTCGTAAAGGCAGCGGTAGGTGCCTATTGCACCAACAACAATTTTTTTTTGTTTCTGTGTGACATACTGAATAACGCACAACGGGTGGCCATGCCTATAGAAATGTATGCGACATACATGAAGCCGACTTTTTGGGTGTCACAGCATGGCAACCTGTTGATCATTAACTTATGCTTATGTGATAAGTTTGTAATCAAGCCTCTGTTTCAAGCAAATAAATGGCTATCCAATGTTATTAGTTACAGAGATGATTTACATTAACATCTGAAATGTCTTAATTGTTCAAATGTGAATACACACAAATTCTTTTACCTTCTAAAGTCCTCAGTGTCATCATGTGACACCCAAAAGGTGGCTTCAAATACTTCACAAGAAGTCATCTCCTGACTATTCTTGCCTCTTGATAAGACGATCTCGTGAAATGGCCATATTGCTTGACGAACAAAAAGTTGTTTGCAACTATAAGACGGCCATCGCTATTTTTGTATGTTGAAAGACAGTTATAACAGTTTATAATTTTGTGTGGTACGGATCTCAGTCATACTGTACAGTGCTGGTTTTATTCGATGCCGTTTGCGATATCTTGAGAAAATACGAATTTAGAACTCGAATTTCGAGGGCGGATATCTTCTTTACGAGTTAAACTAGGCTACGAGTTGCAATACATATAATTGTCACCATTTCCCACAAATTTTTTTGCGTCTCGTAATATTTTGGATAGTTTCGAATAGCCTGCTTATTAAATAAAGTACTTTTCCAAAAGTAAAGCAAAAATCCTTTCTCTGTTATTTTCTGGCTGGTGAATTCAAGATTTCCACCGTATGCTATGTGTAGCAGTGGTAGCGGAAGGTATTCTTGTAAAGAGGGAGGGGGACAGAATCGTTGACAGAAATTTGTTTCCGAGTATTTTCCTATAACGACTTATTGCACCGGAAAATTTTTGATTTGAGAGTGAAAATTTGTGCTGTTTGAGTGGTTTCCGAGTCTAAATATTGAACAAACATCTGGCAGAAATTGTAATATTTTTAAATATTTAAACTTAGGGTAGGTACAAATGCCTATAGTCTACTGTCTCTCTCCTCTGTTCTTGGGGAGGGACAGTGTCCCCTGCCCCCTCTCCAACCACCACTGACGCATAGTTTCGGAAAAAAACAACTTATTCAGAAATCATTCGACGTGCCTTCCAATAGTTTCTAAAAACCGTTACACGTCCGAGATTAACAATCCAGTTTCAGTTTACATATTTTGGTTTTCTGTGAGACTGGAGGTGAATAATATGGGAGTTTTCCGAATGTGTTTCACCTTGTTAACGTTTTGTGTTTGTATTTTATAGCTGTCTACGCTACACGTAGAGGCTAAGGAACAAGTTGTAGTGAGTAAAATTCTGCCTTAGTGCCATCGAACAGTCGCAAATAGATGGTAAAAGTGTGTGTGTTTATGTACGTCTATGTATGAATGAGACAGAAAAATTTTTGGAAAATTGTGCTACTTCATATTTAATTACATTTTTTTTACTCTTGCAACTAGTTTTACTATTAGAGTAACATCTAGCTTTCACAAATACATGAATTTTAAGGTATGAACATTAAATGACAAAATAAGATTATAACTTAAGAGGACATGGTGCATATTTCAACGCTAAAAGCATTAATCTATAACTGTAGGTTTCTTGAAGCAATCTTAGACAACAGTTTTAGCCAACGTTTTAAACAAAATTGTTTCCAGTGTTACGAACTTCTGAGGCACAATCTCTGACGCCGGAAACTCGTGCATTTAACTGCGGCGCAAGTGATCACGCGTAACGAATTAGTAATTCTGGGTAAATATTTACTCATAAAGTTGGCAAATATCATTATCTAGGATTGTCATTGAGTATTTTATCTATATTGGCTTCGAAAAAACGTAGAAATCAATTGATGTATTCAGCGTTTATTTATCTACTACGCACTCTTAATGCATTTGAAGCATTTAGTTTAGAAAATTAAACAGTTATCTATCTGTATCATTAAGTTGCCAAAAAGCTTTCTGTTGACAGCTACACAAACTATTGTCTAAATAGCCGTAAAGCTGGAGATTTACATGGCAGTCACCACCAGGATAGTGACGATTCACAAACAATTTTCACTCCGAACACCCGAACATGAACGAATGGTTGAGCCAGAGAAAAGACGGGTTCAACCGACGCCGAAATTTGAGTTCACTTGAAGAGCAACAGATATATATTCGCTGTGTCAACAGTTACATGAATTATCGGGATAATTATCTGAATTTATACATTTACACTGAAAGGAGAAAATAGCCCTTACAAAAAATTTTAACTCACCAAACTGTATTAACTGATAGTTTTAAAGTAAATAAAAAAACCTATTTAAATAAGACAATTGGGTTTTAAAAAAATTGGCACTCGTTTCTTCGTAGAATATTTAAAATTTTCCCTATATCTAACGTATTCTGTGTTTTCTTCCGGATCGTGGTATTTAGTCATTAACAATATGTATTCATCACGGCCACAATGCTCATTAAAATTACAAATATCCCCTGAAAATACCTCGGCACAAATCGAACTTTTACGGGAAATCTTTCACTGTTCAGCTTTCTGGTTTCTGGGTTGTGGAATGGAGTGCTGATTGCCTTAATGAATTGTACAAGTCAAGCAAGACAAAACGTTTCGACCAAATTTTGAAAAATTATTTAAACTTAACTACAGAGATATTTAAATGTATCGTAACCATTATTATGTTAGATATCTAATACTGATTTGTAATAAAGGTAGTTTGGCTAGTTTAATGACAGCTTGTATATGTTACTAGCTATATTATGTTAATTTATATTATTTTGTAAACTTAATAATTTTAATAATTTATTTATAGGCTTACTAGATTGTATAAAATGTTTCAAACTACTGTATTTTTAAATCTATACCAAAGTGTTATATTATGTATTAGGTGAATTTGCGCTGGTTAGATGTAAGCGAAGGCCTGCATGGCCATTATCTTAGAGCCTTAATAAAACATAAATAAATCTCGTCTTAGCTTTTACAGTAAAATTAAGATAAAAATTTGAACACCTTCATTGAACATTCTGCAATAAATTTAACTATTCTAATGTCAAGCAAACTTTTCTTTCAACATACCATTTGAAGAGCTAAATGTACCTAAGTACAGAAAACCTTTAGATACGTAAACTGGCTGCAGCAAATTGTATATCTCAGGATGTCATACAAGCATACAAATTCTGGTTGCTGTAGAGGTGTTTTGTAACACGACTTCCTTAGCGTCTGCTTCCTTCATACAGCTTTACTCAAGTGTGTTTCTGGTTATATATTACGGTTTACAACTTGTTCGGGCTATTTTGCGTATTTGATCTCGTCTGCTAACACCAGCTTACAACCGTTGTCGAGCAGAGTTAGCGGGAAGTTGATCGAGATGTCGATCATGTTTGTTATGCTCCCTTTTTGGACGCAAGTAATTTCCACTAGGATCTATACATAAAGGACTAAATAAGTTGTTTTGTTCTGCCCGGGTTAACCTCGTGACTTTTCGTAAACTCATATTTTAGGTTCCAATATGAAGTTAAGATCCCGTGTTACTAATATGCTGAAATTTTCTTAATTACTTCCTGATTCAAGGTTTGGAAAGACTTACTTCAAAGTATTACAATGTGAACTTAGCTAATTACCTTACCTTTCTTTACGCACGTTGTATACGAAATATTAAAGCGTGATTTAGAAATGATTAAGATAATATAACACTAAAGATTATTTTTTCTCTCCATATGATAAAGATTAAATAATTATTAGTACAAATTTAGCCTGCAAACTATGTTTATATAAAGAGATATTTCCGATAATTTATTACACTCTTCTATTATTATACGATACAGGAGTAATTTCAACATAGGAGGTAGCAGTCTCTTAAGATGTCAATTCCAACGTGCGAGCGGTAAGTTTTGTCTTGCATTCCGACGTGTAAATAGTAAGGGTTTCAGTTATTAATTAATTTCAGCTGTAGTAGATACCATGGCACATCGTTCTGAGAACGAGCAGACAAAACCTTCCTCTGCAGACGAAGTGTCCTTGAGCGAGCTGCTAGCGCCTGGACCGTGGAAAGCTCGCCCTGCTCGTGCAAGTGTACCCTACCCGGTCGATATGTGGCCGTGTTGTGACAGCGGGTTTTTTTCCCACTGCCGGCGCGCTCTGGGGTAATTTTTCATTCCTGGGACGGGACGTTACCTCGCCGGTTGGCTGGTGGCTCGAGCACTGCCGCTGCGCTGTTGCCAGAATTCTACCCTTCCCCTACCGTCGCCGGCCCTACCCCCGCGCCGACCCCCTCTCCTTTCCTCTTTTTTTACCCTTCGCCGTCGGATCGATTTTTACTAGGTCCATGTGTCGATATACGGGCAGCACCAGAAGAGCCTTTTTTTCGCTGCACCCTACGTTGCAGGCCCTGCACGCGTGAGGGGCAGGAGGGGAGAGCTCCCGGGATGCAGCGTCCTCCCCTCCGAAGGGTTCCTTTTCCGCCCCCTCCCCTCTCGCACGTCAACTGCGCAGTGCGCGTGCATGTGCATCACAGAGCTTCTCTTCCCCTCCCTCGCCACATCCCCTCCCCTCGTCATCCAACGCTCACTTCCCCTCCGTGTCTGCGCCGCTCCCAGCCCGGCCAAACTTTGTATTTTATTGTGTTTCTGAACTTGATGATTTACATATTCGTATATAGGCTAGACCTGCGCACAAACAGGGTCAGTAGGCCTGGCGTCGGCCTTCTCCCCCCCCCCCTTCCTCTTCCCGAGCGTCGCCCGCCATCCCTCCCCTAGCGCCGCCGCGTACGGCCTCGTCGGCGAAAACAAATAAACCATTTCAATCATTAATGGCAAGGGAGAGGAGTCTCGACTGAAAGTGGTGGGGGGAGGGACTTGTTTGAGAGGCCAATAACCTCAGGCAAGACGTTGAAAGAGAAACGTAAACAAGACGGCACGCGCCCGGCCTGCATGCAGCCCATAATACGCTGCGAACGACGCCATTTCAGCTCGCATCAAACACACTCCCCCTCCCCCCACCACTGCACTTTATCCTTCAAGCTGATAAACAAAGGCCTTGCTCGCAAACAACGACCTTGTCTTTACGGGCACTTCTGAAGAGTCGTATCAGTACTCCATCACTAAAGAAAACTGTGTTTGACTGCGCATACGTTTCATTAGTTTCATACAGAAATTATCTAATATAATAACATAATTTCTCAAATAACTAGAATTTAACTGCGAAGGTAACTAGTATATATTTTCCACGTAAAAACGCAGAAAACAAAAGTGAACTAGTGTGTGCTGCGGGACGTATTTTTTTGTTAACTTACTGTAACATTATTTCCTACAGTACCACCACGCATAGGAGAGACCTACGCAGTGAGTCGAGTGGTTTTGATCTCTCGATATTCAAAACCAGCATGGGGCCCTTATGAATCTAGAAGAGAAACAAGACATAGTTAAACTTAACAAAATGCGATCATGTGTCGTTACTGAAAACCAGCAAAATTTACTATTGCTGGAACTTTATTAATCATTTCATACTGAAGAATTATGAAGGCCGTTCATATTAAACTACCTCATTTGAAGCCCTAGTCACTGACTCCTTTTCATTCAATTTGTACCTTCCTGTAATTTGTTAATATCATTATACACTCTGTTTCGCACAACTTCAAAAATTTGGTGTTTATGAGGGAACTACTTTTTAAGTCTTAAGAAGTTTCATGTTACGTAAATCACCGTTTTCAGTACTAAAGTGATCCTGAGATGTCTATGCCACCAAATGTGCTGTAAATGTTGTCTTGTACTGTGATACATATTACAGCATATGTACAGCAATATGTCCATAAGAAGCTGTTAATATTTACTGGAGTGATATGAAACAGAGTATATAGCAGTGCGAGTGGTAAGCACAGGGCATAGATCTTATACCGTACTCAAAAGTGACTGCCTGCTGAGGTTACAAAACAACATGGTTAAAAATTCTTATTAAAGAAGTCTTTCAATGTGCTCACTTTTCCCTTAACAACAACTGTATTTGTTAAGAGGAAAGGTGAGATACTGGAACGTGGTAGTAATATTTTATTTGGAATTTTTCCTAATTGTAAAATTAATTTGTTACTGCAGCAGTTCCGGTAAATGTAAAGAGTAGCTACTCATCGTATACCGGCCAAGCTACTGATTTAAGAGTATAGTTTAATAATGAAAAATAGTACTACAGTGGTTAGAAGTGTCTTACATAAAAACATTTCGTTGTGTGTGTTAGATTACGTTACCGAACAAACTAACCGAATCTAACCTTAAATGAACTAAACTAACGCAACCTAACGAAAACAGATCTACCTAGGACGACTTCTAACTACTATAAAACAATTTTTCATTAATAAACTATACCTCCAAAACGATAGTTTGGCCGGTATATTTTAAGTTGCGACTCTTCACATTTACCGTACTTCCTAATACCGCGTATTTTTATTTTCACTCTTCAGTATTCGTGGGGCATAAAATAACGTATGAAAATTATGCTGCTGTTGTCGTGGACAGTAGAGAATTTAAATATGTATGTACGTGTTTAAGATTTAGGCAAATTACGAATTTCCACCACACTAAAACCCTTCATTGCTTGCAGACAATCTAACACTTGGTAATCGCGAAATCCTGTCCACGTGACCGAGTATACCTTTCTAACTCTACCAGGTTACTTTTCGTAAACGTCTTTTTTAAAAGGTTGCATTAGCAGTCAATGAATTGTTCTGGATAACTTTCCGATCTCGCAATGGAACGTAAATCTGCTCTGCATTGGCGCTAAAACTCAAACCTCATATTTTTATAATAAACTTACAACATACATAATACAGGAATTAATAAAAAGAGTAACAACGACATATAAGTATTTGTTAAATTAATTGTTTCGTATGTGTCGGGTAAGTTGTGATTTATCATAATTTCCATCCAATTTGTTGCAACATGTTACTGGTGTATAATTGACACGTCTGTACCATTTACACCTGCCTTCAAAATACTAAGCACTATGTAAGACCAGAGTGGGTAACTGTACAGAAAAGTAGTCCCTTCAGTCACTTTCTGGCTGCGTGATGCTTCGAAAAACTTTAACTTACTGTGTTTTGCTACGTTAGCAGAGGTGACTTTATATGATTTTTGTACGTCAACTGTGAGTACATGTTAACGAAATTAAGTTTGGACATTACTTATTTGGAATTTACCACTAGTTTTTACTCAAAAATGCCATATGCGGGAAAATTATTTTTTATGTAGGCACCCCACGTGTCCAAGTCACGCCCGTTTACGGTGTCTATTCCATGCCGTAAGAACTGGCATAATGGTCCAATAGGTGAGTGAGTGAAGAGATTTTGGTCCTTAGCGCTGGTGAGGGGTGACATGATGTATGGAGCAGCGCCGGAATGAAGGGCGGGGAAACGGAAGATCCCCGAGAAAACCCACCAACCAGTGTCATCGTCCGGCACGATTTAAACATGCAAAAAATCCGGGGACTGACCCCTCCGGGAATCGATCCCGGACCGTCTTGGAGGCGAAGGGGATGTGCTCTAGCCGCTGCGCCAACCGTGGCCCCCGGTCTAATTGAATTGGTTTATTGTCAAGTTTGTCCCCTGCACTGACAATATAAGACTTAGTGGTAAGAATATAACAGAAGAGCACAGCACAGTATATATCCTAGGTATATCTGTAAATGTCCTAAATACATCCCGGGCACCCTGTATACATTTCTAGCATATTGTAATGGTTCTTACCATAATGTAATGATTAAAAGCACCATAAATATCACTAAAAAATAATTTAAGTTACTTTTGATGTGACTTTATCCTTGGCAGGTTTCCCAAATACCATTGGATATCCCAAAAGTAACTTCCTTGATTATCTCTATCCACACATCATAGGATATTCTACGCATATCCCGTAAATGTTTCGAATGTCCGAAGTACATCTCATAATCCTATGGTTATCTCTAGGATATTATAATTGACCTTAATTTGTGTTAAGAATCATGAGATTATGTGACATAAGAATGATCAAAATACAATAGTTCAAATCCCCATGAAAATAGCATTAAAAATTATTTAAATGTTTTTCGAGGCGACTCAGCCCATGGCGAATTCCCTAAGTACTTATATCCCGTTGACATCCCTTTGATTTCCCTATACTACATCCAATTGATATCCCGGACGTGTGTATGTAGGTTGTCTAGATGGATAATTTCATTAACATTGTATATATTTTAAGGTAACACGGTATATTTTTAAGTGTATTAATAACTTTGTTAAGTAAATATCGCTGTAATGAATGAATAAAAAATATTCCCAAAAATGCATTAAGAAATATGCACTGCTGCAATAACTAACAATTTTATAAGATAGTTGGACAATGTCCGTCTTTAATGCGAATCATCTGCGTTTCCTACTGTGAATAACAACGGAAATTTCAGCGAGACATTTCAGTGACCAAACGTAAATTTTTCTGGATGTTTTTATATGGGTAGATAGTTGTAAATATTTTTTCTGTGAGATAAATTGTACTATTAACACGAATATTTATGTAAAATATATTTGTAACACGTTACGAAGATTTGTTTCCTCTCTCATCGTAACGTGTATAGTATAGGTAAGGTTTAGGATATCCACTAGCAAAGTGATGTGGGGTAGCGGTTATCATGCTTAACTTGAAGCATTGGTGTTGTGTGTTCAAACCCAACTATTTTAAGCTAAAACATTTAATAATTAAGGTGTTATAAAATGGTTGTTAAGTGTGCAAATAAGTGCAGAATATTTATTTTCGGAATGATCAAGCGTTATTTGTGTTCCTTTTGCAGGAAAACCACCACTTATTTTGCAGGGATCCTGCGTGAGTTATACCACAGATTTTCTGCAGGGATGTCCCCCGGATTTTTCGAAAGCGTCGATTTGGTAGTCCCACATATATCCTGGGGATATGCTAGGGATATTTCAGAATATCCATAGGATATCCAGAACAGCCCAAGTGTTTGTCATCCGGATATCCCTTGGATGCCCCTGTGATGTGTGGGTGTGTTCCAATGCGTTGCAGTGTGTGAATATTAAAGGAGTTAGCCCTTCAAAACAGAGTTTAAAAAACGGTATTTTATCCAAGCATAAAAAATTAATAGTTAAAATACGATTCCGTGGTATTATTGAGATCTTAAACCTGTAAAAATTTCAGCCTTTAATGATAGATTGTACAGCGTCCTACCAGAAGGACAAAAAGTCTTACGGGTAGGACGTATTTGTATAGCACATATGAGCACTTCCTGTACTGCTAGCAGGACTGATTATTAGACCGTTGTAAGGAGCTAAAAATTAACTTTCAGCGCATTCCAAGTTGAGGTTGGTACGCCTATTCGTTTAGAAATGGCGGGGAGTGTAGTGAAAGGTGACAGGATTCACGTAAATGCGACGTATTTTGATGCACCTGGCACCGAAAACGCGTGGAGCAAGAGCAATTTCGGCGATAAATGGAATATTGTTAAATGTTATGGTATTGTGAAAGCTGTTACTGTGTGTGTGTGGCTACAGTAAAGTGGGACATAGATCAAACAACAACAAAGGCTTGTGCATATGATCTTCGCTATGATGAGTGTGCAGCAGCATTGTCGCCGTTTGCGGACATGGAGGAACACACAGACTCTCACAGTAAGTGAACTGTTTGGTTTTACTAATTTTACTTTTTCTGACAATATTATTACCTTTTCACTCCTATTGACGAATATATTTGTACGTAAATTATGTGCCGCATGTGCTGAGAGTGACCATACGAAAGACGACTACATTCGTCTCGCCGTCTCGCTACTTTTGATTTCACTGCTACAGACGTGTAAGTAAAACTATCTAGTGGACGTCCAACTACATTGATCATGCAACATTCACTCAAAATCTGGCACTACAACTGATCACAAATACCTTTACTTCAGTTCGTCAATCAGAACATCGCTCATTGACTCATACTACTCATTGTGATATTGCATTACCAGGAAGCCACGTACTTCAACCACTCACTAAACACGACAAAAGGAAAAGGGTGCAGCGATAGTGTGTAATTTGTTCACGGGTAAGGCATGTACAACAGAAAGCAAGCTTTTATTGCACACTGTGTGGGATTTCTGCAGTATTGTGCAGTCCCCAGACCCAACGTGACTGTTTCCCTTATAATGTGCAACATGGGATTCCAATTAGATGAGTTGGTGTTTTGTCTTTTTTGTAACTATTTATGTTCTTATCAACAAGTACATAGATCCCATTATTCATAAATAATGTGCGTAACTAATTATTTGTTTTTTTTTTTATTTATTTTGAATAAACATGAAAATATGTTCTATTTAATATCCTGTTCCATAGTTTAAAATGTGCAATGAATGTTTACTATTTTATCTTCTTCTGTTCCCATTATTTAACTAAGAGTGTGCAATTAAATAATGATGTGTTTTACTTTATTCAGTTCATTTATTAACAGAAATGCGCCAACTATTTGAGTACTGCCAGCAGGACTGCGTCCTGCTGGAAGGACAGCTGCAATATGACGAAACTAATTGAATTGCGTCCTTCTAGCAGGACTTTTTTTAAATGTTGCAAAGTACAAAAATCCTTCCAGAAGGGTTTCCGGCAGGACTCTGGCTTGTACAATCTATCATTAAACCTTCCCCTTTCATTAAAATAATAGGGGCAGCCACCCTCACATTGCATAAAATTATTGTGTCGTCAGGTATTGTGAACATTAAATGTTGTCTATTCGAGCAGTACATCGTAAAGTATGAAAAGGTCGTCTTGTTGCAAGCTCCTGGAATGCACAGTTTACCAGAAAAATGCGCACAACTGTTGCTATGACAATAACACAACGCCTGGTATGTAGGCACAAAGCAATGCTTGCTCCAAGAAACTACGTGCGTCGTGCTATCAGGAAAATGCACCCTGTGATGCAGATGTTCAAAAGCGTGTCGCCCCGAGTAAAGTTCAAAAATCTTAGTTTCGGTTCGGTAAATGTAATTTTTTTTATTCGAAGAGAAAAATTCACGAATTTTAGAAATAGCACGTGTCGCAGAATTGTCTTTTAATAGTACTTCGTTTCTGTCGTTCAGCGAAGAAAGTAAACAAATAAACCATTTCAAAACATATTTTAATAATTCAGAACGTACTTGTTTATAAAATTAATGGATTATTCACTCAAAAAATTGTCAAAATTCTGCAAAATAACATTGTTTACCAATTTACCGAACCAAGAATTCAAATACCTTCAACAAGACGACCTTTTCGTACTTTACGATGTACTGCTCGTATACACAACATTAAATCTTTACAATACCTGACGGCGAAGTAATTTTATGCAATATGAGGGGGCACCCCTTTTATTTAAATGAAAGGGGAAGGTTTCAAGGCTGAATTTTTTGCACGTTAAAGATCTCAATAATACTTTAAATCAGTCACGAAATAGTATTTAAATTACAATCATCTTTTTTTGACATAATACTTTTTTAACTCGATTTTCAAGGGATTATAACTCCCTTAATGTTAACGTGTCATGAAATTTCCACATAAAATGTAGACTTACTTTTTCTCAACGAATCACCTCCCGGAGTGTACTATCAATTTCCTTAACCCTTGTACACTGTCCGGTGAAAAAACGCGGACGAAATATTTAATTTTTTCTCCATATTAATAGGACAAAATTATATAAACTGTTTGGCAGAACGCGGACAAAATGTTTAATAATTGTATACATCGACTTAACTAGACTAATAGTGATAAAATTGTGTTTTGTTTGTGAAAGAACACGGGGAAAATGTTTAATAATTACTTATATCTAGGGTGCCGCGATGGCCGAGAGGTTGCCGACCCCCCGTGGCTCAGTTGGTTGAGCGGTCGACTTTGGTGCGGGGGGGTTCTGGGTTCGATTCCCAGGTCTGGCTGGGTGTAAATTTGTGTTTGTCCGTTTGGGTCTCAAAAATTGTCAATATACACATTGTCTCAAGCAAAGTACTGGGGTCACTCGAATTAATTCACATTAAAAGGGGGAATGTTTGGTGCGGTGATGATGCGGAAACTTCCGCATCGCCACTGCACCAGACATTTTAAAAAAAATAAAATTAAACAAAAATTTAAATTAAAAAAAAAGAGGTCAGACTTCTCGCCTCCCACCAAGGCGATCCGGGTTCGATTCTTGACGGGGTCGGTCCCTGGATTTTTGCATGTGGGAATCGTGCCAGACGATGCCGCTGGTTGGCGGGTTTTCTCGGGGAGCTCCCGTTTCCCCCGCCCTTTCATTCCGGCGCTGCTCCATACTCACCTCATGTCACCCCTCACCAGCGCTAAAGACCTCGTTGTTAAGCGCTGACCAAAATCTCTCACTCACTTATATCTAGTTTACTAGATTATTATCTGTATACTAAGTTATATGGCGGGAAGACGCTGGTCCCAATGGTAACGGCTAAAAAATTATTAAAGTTGGTTCATGTTTTTACATATCTTTTGTTTTTGTATTTAGTGAATACGAAGTGAACGTTTTAAGTTTGCCTAAATGTCTCTGCGCACATTATAAAAGCATGGAACACGATCTTACCTGTTTTGGCAGCCTTTTCGTTCAACCTTTCTACACAGTTCTCATGCTATGACACCTCATAAACAAAGAAATATCATTAATATATAAAATAGTCGACGTCGAAAAATCGCTGCGAAGTACGCAAGTTAACGGTGCACATATCCTTAACTAAAGGCGATATTTAAGATCATTCGTGCCTTTCGCTTGAATTAAAATATCCCTTCAGTGACGTCATTTCTGCTATGCATTTTTAAGGGAATGAAGCCAGTCAAAGCTCCTTACCGGCTGAATTAGAACACAGCTGTCGCCATATTGTGCGTCAAGCTATGGACACTTGTGCTGACGTACCTCTGTACGATGAAACCCACTGAGGGATTATTGAACAAAAGCTATGTACGTTAACTAATAAAATTTGTATGCTGTTTACTTACTTCACCTAAGGGCTTGATTAAGTGCGCTGTGTTAAGTAAACGAAACGGAAGCCGTTATTGTGTGACCCTCAGAACAACGGGGTTTCTTATGTTAAAGTCTGCTTATATCTCAGAATACATTTATAGTTTTTTTCACCTTAACTACAATTATATGTACATTTTTTAACAAAATGTGGCTGCATAAACATATTACTAAATGCGTGCCGAAGATAAGGTAAATGGGCTTAACTTCTCGTCAACAGCGAGGTCACTAGGGATGGTGACACACAACTTTACCCAAGGACAGGAACTAACAAAGGAGTCGGTCATGGTCTTTTCTTAAAGAACCATCCTAACATTAGTCTAGAGTGACTACTGTATATAAACCGTGGAAAACTGAAATCAGTATGGACGGAGCAAGGCATCGAACCCGGTACCTCACGAATGCGAGTCCTACGTCACGCCAACTCACTCGATATTCGTGTCAAAAAGTAGCAAGTTCGGCTATTGTGTTTTTTATTTCCATAGGGAGATGTTTGCTGCAGAATATCTGGTCATATACGGCACTTTGACTCCTGTGGGTGTGGCGTTGCCCTTACGACGGTAAACATTGTATACAAAATATATTTATGTACAAACTTTATTACACAGCAGCCGTCACACTGCTAAATTCGAGCTTGTTCTTGTCGAACCAGTAAAAAAAAATCACTCTCTGCCATACGGATTAAGAGATTGTTAACCAGCTGCAGGAATTTCCACATACATGTCGCCTTGTGGCGTTAGAGCGATATTGAACGGAGCCAATGGGAATCTGGAACCCGGTTGTTGTTTGATGGGTCTGCAGTTCACGTATGAAGAAGTTGGAGTTTTAGGAAGGGGAGGGCAGGAGGAATTTTCTTTGTGCAAATATATTGTGAGAGTACGTCAAGTGATTGAATTTAATTCATGGGACATGGGAAACCTTTTTTCTTTTTATAAACTTTCGGCTACCAACGAGCCAGTCTCTATTGTTTACTTCCAACGATTACTTCATTCTTTGCGTTGTCGAAATTGCTCAAATATATCCCATTTCATTATTTCAATTGGCATATTAATAAGAATGTTAACGGAAATTTTAAAACATGCGTTTTAAATAGTATCTTTCCATAAAGACATACCAAATATTATTCTGCATAATCTTTATTGACCTCTATTTGTTTTCACATTGCTCTCTAGGACTGCTTGAAATTATTACTTTTATCACCCATTTAACTGCCTAGGGCAATACTGGCTAAATATTATGAAGTTTTTAAAATTTAAATTCGGTACAATCTGTGCACATTGATTGTTGCTTAGGGAGGTTTGTTTGTATAAAAATGTGTTAGGAAACTTCAAATTATCTGCAAGGAAAAAAGTAACTATGGGTTCAAAGATCACTTTGTTCCGAACCATCTATAATTTATTGGTTTCTTCAAACGAGAAAAAGTCTATCGACACAATTTTGTAAATTCTTTCTGATTGTCTCTTAGATCTAAGATCATCTTAAAGTCAACGTAAAAAAATAGTAGTTTAGGAAAGATTTTGACGCTCCACCCACATAATCATATATACATTTGTTGTATTTTGTGATACTTCTGTGCATATATCTGTGTGTGTATATATGCACACATTCACATTTCCTACTTGTATGTTTATATTATAACATCATTAAAACATATACGTGACGACAAAATTAGTCGTGCCCACGGTCGTAGAAGAACAGGTCTGGACACTCGCCTGGATATTTGACCCCCTTGTTGTTTGGCTGTAGTTCACCAAGTTACCGAGAGTATTGTGTTTTATTGGCGCTGATGTTACGGCGGTCGGACTAAACTCCGCCCACTTCCTTTCCGCTAAGATAAACAATTTATCAAAACGTATTTTTTATCAATTTATGAAATACTTTCTTTGCTCACAAATTATAGAAAAGCCTCCAGCAACCTTTATTTACTTTATAAATTTAACAATGGAAAAAAGTGGACGGAGTTTGAGTCCGACCGCCCGAATTACAGCGCCAAAAAGTACGACATTCTCGGTAACTTGACGAACTACAGCCAAACAACAAGGGGGTCAAGCAAAATACATTGTTAGATAGGCGAGTGTCCAGACCTGTTCTTCTACGACTGTGGTCGTGCCTTACGATATTAGTTACTGTGTACTCGAGGTGTAATGGTCAGACCTTCGCCTCCCACCATGGCAATCCGGGATCGATTCCCGGCAGGTTCGTTCCGGATTATCACATTTGAGAAATGCGGGTTTTCTAGGAATGCTTAAGTTTGTCCCGCCTTTGCCAACCGTCGCTATACCATACTCATATCATGTTGCTCACGACAAATGAGCTAATTATCCTTTCTAAAATAAAGTATTTTGATGTCTGGTATGCACTAAATAATAATCATAATTTCACAAGTTACTATATTAGAGCATCCCAAACTATTATAGTTTTTATTGACGTTTATTTATGGCAATATATAGCAAGTAGTTATGCAGTGACAATGTACAAGAGAAAAGTTACTGAAAAATGAATACTCCATCCAGTGCAAAGGAAAACTTAACACGTTTACAAAAAAATTTCTTATGAGCACTCTTAAAATATAAAAAATTTTGTACCGTGTTCTTTTTCCCTGAAGAAACTTTGGCATTGTTATTTTACTTTATTTGTAGGAATAAATATTAGTATGGGTGTTAATTATGCATTTTTTAATTTAATTGAGTTTTTTGTATACGTCAGCAGCGAGGACATTAAAGTTTGTTACACAACTCTTCACATGGACAGGAAGTAAAGAAAATGTTGGCCATGGCCCTTGGTAAGGAACCGTCTGAGCATTCGTCTGGAATGATTTCGGGAAACCATGGAAAACCGAAATCAGGATAAGTTAGCTAGAGCCGGGAATCCAACCGTATTGGTTATATGTTAGAAGTACTTGGTGTGTCCTTTTAGTAAACGTTCCGAAATGACAATTATTTATCAATCGCATTATTATTCTTATAAAATACTTTTAGGCACGAAGAACATTTTATTTATCATAATACAAAATCCTTGTGTGTTTGTACGAATGGATGGTAATGGAAATTCAATCATCAATATTACCACATATTCAATAATAAAGGAAAGGTAATATTTGCTTAGTGCATTAAATTGTTGTTATGTGTTTTATACCGGTTTTACACTTTTAACGTCAAAGTACAACTGCGTAACAGGTATGCTTAGTGAAATAAACTAATAAAACACTTTACTAAAGTGATTCGTAGCTTACCGTTTATAATTTCTTGGTAAAATATTCGAACTTTGTTAGTCGGAACGTGTATACGTCTGTACGCCAGCTTGCAGAAGCGCCTATAGTCTGTGCAGCTTATAGTTTTTTTTAATGTCGTGGCAACACTGTCTGTCAGAGGCTTTACGCTGACAATACGTCACAAAGTTTAGTTGTCCGGCAAGCACTTGTCTGAGTACTCAGGCGGAAGATTGGTTCCGGTTTGAGCGTCACAGCACTTTGCAGTCGAAGTGTGTGCGAGCGCATCTTCCAGGCCTTTGACCATGCGTGAGTGCACACGTATACACTCTTCATGGTAAATTGAACATTTTTAAATACCGTATTGTCCAGAGCAATGATCACTATAGGATGTCGGGTGATTCTGATGCCAAGTGAATTTAATTTAAATACTAAGTTGAAAATACTCTTCGGCAAAAAGCCGTCAGGGCCTTTGTTTACGAGGTAAACAACATGATATTGCGAATAACCTACCCTACATTCCCGCTAACTGGATTTTGGACCTATCACGTAAACTCAGGGACTAGCGACTTTTACAAGAGAGTATTTTCTCATTAGTTTTGTTACTTATTTATGTGATGCAGCACGTACGAAAACTATCTAGAAAATGTATGGAAAAATTTCCTGTACTCGTCAGTGTACTTTCCTCACACAGTAAGGTAAAATTCCTCATTCATAAACGTAAGAAAATTTGCAAATATTTGTACTAATTTTTTTTGCACATTACACATAACCTGATTGCTTCTATGCTAATTTGCGGATTGTATTTGAATTGAACTACCATTCCGTAAAACATATTCTCATTATGTTAACCACCACACCATTGAAGGTTTATGAAGAATTGTTACTGTACTTCTCTAAAGTATGTTACTCTTTTGCGTTATTACAAAGGCGTGTCGTTATAGAGTCTCGTTTTGTTTCAAATTTAACATTTAAAAATTTTACGAAGTTCACAGTAGGTTCTAGGCACGTCTTTGAGTATTTTCTCTTGCGTTTTCGCGAAGGTTCACTGCGATTAGGGACACCAGATTTTCGCGAAACGCTCTTGTATCACTTTGCTTCAGTGCCTTACGTGTACACCTGCAGCTCAACTTCATGGCTATCGACAGAGTGTTTTTGTGCAGAGTCGTTATTCATTTGACTGTGCCAATCAGTACACGGATAACTGCCACACATCACGTCTGTGACTTTGCGTGTTTAACCTCCACACGCTGGGTGTTACGGCATTCAATCACTGACCACAAAGCAGAGATGTAGGTGCGCACGTAAGACACCGAAACCAAGTGTTGCAAAAATCTTTTCGTGAAAACTACCGGGCCCTAGTTATTTGTAGGCAAAACTGCAAGACACGTGATAGTTAAAACATCCAATCACTGACTACGAAGCAGAACCGCACATGTTTACGTAAGACACTGGAACATACTTGGCCAAAATTATTTTCGCAGAAAGTTGGTCGTCCCAGTGATAGAATGTTTTTACTCTCAGAGCTTTGGATCCTAACCACAAATCAAAGGCGTGTGGTGTCGCAGTAACCTCAGCACAGTCAAATGGCAAACATCGCCTAATATATACACGTTGCCAATAACTATGCAGCAAAGGTGTAGATGTGCACGTAAGGCATTGAAGTAAGTTTAGGGAAAATCACATGTGCCTAACTGTGGTGTACAGTCATGGACACAAAAAGTGGGATACTGGAGTAATAAAATTCCACGTCGGCAATCATCATCTGCGTGAAAACGGAAGCCTGGCATTTAAGCAACCTGCAGAACAACAAGTAGCGTTGCGTTGGGAATGCGCTGGACACAGGTTGTGTTGTAGATTGGAGCATCGCCCGTTTACACCTTCCTCAAACGACCAGGCACTGTATATTGGCTGAACCAGTGCGTTGCACAAACCATTTAGTAAATGCAGAAGTGACACATGTCCATTTATAATATACTAGCTGTCCCTTTGAGGCTTCGCCCACGTGTACTATAGAAAAGAGTAACTAACTTTTAATTTTAAAAATGACAAAACGACACAACGAAGAGACGAAACAAATCTCAACATATATCAGACACAAACAGAAAAACTAACGACAGGACGATTTGAATAATCAATTTGAATAAGAGAGAAACAACTTTACAGCGCAAAACAAAAACACACACTCAACCATCACAACTAATCAGAGTCAATCTATGCTGCGAGACCAATCAGGAAACAGCTCGTCTCCCATTGGCTGAGCAGGACATGTGGGTTTACCCTATATAAACCCATGGTTTTTCCAGTCTCCTCATCAGTCGCACTCGTGTTCCTGAATCCTATGTGTCTACCTCATGACGGGTACAGATTCCAGTTCCCGAAACGTCGTAACACTGTCTGTCTGGAAAACTATTGTATTTCGTTTCGTCTCATCGTTGTGTCGTTTGTTTTTTCTGTTTGTATCTGATATCTGTTGAGTTTTGTTTCGTCTCTTCGTTGTGTCGTTTTGTCATTTTATCTGTTAGTGTCTGTTACCCGTTGTGTTTTTGTTTTGTCTCATCGTTGTGTCGCATGTTACTTGGTTTTTGATTTTATGGTTGTTATTTTTTTATTTCCATTTATTATCTGTTTGTTCCTTGTTTTATTTGACCCGATTCCGTTTTGGAATTTCATGTTGTGTATGTATACGTTTGACTAAAGCATATACTGCTTATTTATGGTTATCTATTATTTGTTTAGTTTTCTTTGACAGTCATCTATTTCGCAATGAAGTATGTCCAAGCAACCGAATCCAGTCATGCACTCCCATTGCACAGTTCTTTCAAAGATCACATCACATAGATATAAGCAACTTTCTAGTTATGCTGTTACAGGTTTGCCTTACAACATTTCCTCCTCTATAAACTTAAATAAGCTTAGAAAACGGGATAGTTTGATAACCCAAACAGTAGTGAAATGCCATGTACAATACTGATGCTTAGAGATGATGGTTTATCGCGGAAAAACTTGACTATTTGCTAGGCTTCAACATACGTTCAACTTATCAAAAGATTACTGGCTTTTCCTTGTACGTGGAGCTACTGCCCTATTTGACTGAGCCAATAAGAATGCCGCTATTTTAATATTTAATGCATGTTATTGGTCTGCATACAGCTACGTTGTGTCAGTGTTTTCAAGGCTATGTTGACACAAAACATTTTCGCGATATACCATCATTAGAGACACTGGTAAATCGTGGGAAAAGTTGATTGTTTGCTAGGCTCCAATATGCTATGTATAACAATTACAATTTTGCACCTATATTGGCTACTCTTCAACAGACACAATTAGAACTGAACAATTTTAACACTGAACGTGCGTGATTTGCCAGAATTCTGTTCACACGTGTCACGATTAAGATCCTACAGTTTATTGGTGAGTATGTTAAATATTTTCGCGATTTTCCAGTGTCTCTAACCATCATCTCTACTGATGCTATATCACTTGTACTCCTGACAAGTTTTTGCTGAAAGTCTTATCTTAAGGACAACTGTAAATAAGACAATTATTAAACAAACAACTGTACCACTGATACTCCTTGGGATATATCTTCATTACCCATACAAGTGTTTGAGATGCATTGTGTATACGTGAAAACACATACTTGTAAACCATTAAAAACCGCGACGATGAACGAGTTCTAAAGAAGAAAGATTATATGTGGGAGAAAAAGGCCTTACATTGATGCAATTGGTTATAATTTAGTAGAACTGGTTACTCTCTAAGTAATGTTGAAAGAAAGGTTTTAATTTAGGCCTACAGTATATAGTTGTACTGTATTTAAATCTTTACAGGAGATCTCCATAATTGCGCCTACTTTTCAGTTTTAGGAGGAGCTTATGTAAATATCTTATATTTATCTATTCAAATTTATGTGCAAAACGTATGTATATAAATCCTTCTTGTAACAGTACCTAAAGCGGAAACCAATATTCGTTAATAAATATAAATTGACAATCAAAAATGATTATTCACTAAATACAATTTTAGAGCACTGAACAAATGGTCCTTATTTTCCCTACCAGTTAAAATGCACTTAAAACTGTATTAACTCTGTTTCATGACATACGAAAACGTTTATATACGAAGCTGTAAGCAATAACGTACACAAATATTTTTTTAACCAAGTTAATAAAAAAGGAGAGAAAATATACAAATATTTTTGCACTACACAAAAAATTTGAACAATGACTTTAAATGATTTCTAGCCATAAAGGCAAGAGGCAATACCAAATATTGGATCGGTTCCTACATCACTTTCACAGTGTTCGTAGCAGCATGAACATTTTCTACACTGGACCTATTTATGTCATTTCCTATTCTGTGTACAGCTTTTATGTCAGTAAGGACACTGCATTCGTGCCAATGCTTTATCGTCTGCAGATACATAAGGCACTGCACTATTTTCATCTTCGCTGTCACTGCTACTCGGAGAACATTTTCTTTTAGCAAGCGAACGTGCGATACGCTTGGCTTTCCTTTCTGCTGAATTTTTCCCATCTTCTTGGTCTCTGCCTCTTTATTTGGAGAAGCTGTGCCCAAAGAAGTAGAAGATTTGCAAGAACATTTAAAAGTGATCGCCTGCTGAAAATCATAAACAGTGCTGATGTCAGTTGGATTCACGAATGTAACATATTTTTAAAATAAACAATGCACACAACTAATCTAGCAAATTAAGTGAAAATTTCGTTATATCCGCATTTAAACTACTGTAACACTTTTGTTTCAATACAACATTATGCAGGAAATAAGGCTATGAGTCTTCCGTTTATAGAGAAGTGCAAACTATGATTGACTGAGCCATCCAATATTCAAGAAAATTTAGAACCTATACAATTCGCAAGTATTGGACGAAAACTATAGCCATTAAACTTCTTCCAGTAAATATGGCCGCTATAGTGACGATTTTGAGACGTCATTAACTTCCAACTTTATTGAACCAACTTTATGAAAATACAGAAAGATAGGGTGAAATATTTTAATAGTGTGAAATGGCCTTTAGAGACGTAGAAGTGTGGAAGCACTAAAGGCGATACAGCACGTGCATTACGCATCATCCTAGCCTCTAGGCTCAAGTCACTGAACTGACATGCAATATTACCGTCGATGGATGACCTTACCAGTAGGGCCATGAACTGTTCGCGAAAAGAATTTTGCCCCAATTTGTTCCAATGACTTATGTGCACATCTGTAGTTCTGTTTTATAGACAGTGATTGGATATTTCAACTCTCATTTGGCCTGGGGTTCTACCTGCGAATCACAGACGTGTGGCGATGAAGTAACCTATTATGATTAGCACAGTCAAACGAGAGACGTCACTTCACAAAGACATGCTGCCAATAACCATGAAGCACAGCTACAGCTTTGCAAATAAGGCACTGAAACAAACTGAGGCAAAAATGTCTTCGCGGAATGTTCATGGCCCTGCCTATCAGTGGCAAAGCGTGGGTGTTCCAAGGGTAGCAGTGCTTAACGGTTACTGTACACAACTCTTGAGTTGTCCGTGGAGCCATTAAACTGTTAGAAGCCGGAGAACTCTTCGGTCAATAATTTGCAAGAGGCAAGGTACGAATTATTCAGTAACACTACATCAGTAACAGGAAAATTCTGTACTGGTTGAACGCTGCAGGCATGTTAAAGTCACGTGCACAGAGGTTATAGTAGGATACAATACTGCTTCCTCTAAAACGTGGCCACTCTTCGCCAATGCACCCTATACTTTTATAACGTTATACAAAGGTGTATTTTACTCGCCTGAATAATTTTAAATGTAACACGGCAAGATAGTCATGCCTAAAAACGACCATAAAAACAAACCACTTGACAGTGAAAAAATAATCTATAAAACTTAATGGGTGACATGCATTTAGTATACATTCGAGTACCGTTCTTTGAACGCTATTCCTAGGAAAATACTACTCAAACACGATGAGTAGAGGTACGTCAATTTCGGGAATTCATCTGGCAGCAGCCTAGACTTGTCAGTCCTATACACCCACTGGCCACAATCGATTATCTATTGCCTTATAACCGTACAAGCAGGTAGCAAGCGATAGCACTTCGCATTATTTCCTTAATTACTACTGGTTTGCAGTAGTCAAACGGGTTTCGTAACAACCGCCAGCAAGTCACAGACATGACAATGAAGTATACATAATTGGCGTTCAACCTGACCTGGAATGTATCTGCGAAATTTACGTACCTCTAACGATGAGCAGTTTTCCAATAAACTTATATCAGCTAAAGTTGTGCACGTCGGTCGGCAGCCTGGGCAGGCGGCCATCTTAGACTTCTGGCACAATTGGCGGTTGCTGTTGGTAATAGTTGCTGTGCGAAGCATGGGTTGGCACAAAGTACGGTTGTATATCATATAAGTAGAGACGATGGTTTATCGCGGGAAAACTTGACTGTTTCTTGTGTTTCAACGTACGATCAGCTTAACAAAATCTCACTGGCTTTTCCCTGTACGTGGACCTGTTACCCTATTTGACTGAGCCAATAAGAATCCCGCTATTGTAATATTTATTGCCTGTAATTGGTCTGCAGACAGCTACGGAGTGTCAGACGTGTATCGCCCAATCATACATGTTGCGAGAAACTACAGTGTTTAAAAGACTACGTTGGCACAACAAATTTTCGCGATATACCATCCCCTCTACACATAAGGTTATAGGTACAGACATGCAAAATTCGCGTTATTAGTTGGTAGCAGACTAAACTTCTCTTTCCTGTACATAACGGAGCAAAATCTGCGATTCAATTGGCCACGAACTTTTATGTGTTGTCATTTACGTGTGTTACGTCTTCACAGAGATTGGCGTCTCGATGTAAGCATTCTCCGCGGCAAGTCACGACAATATCGGCCAGTGGGAGACGTCGAACGAGCCTATAGTCACTTGGCGTCTAGTCAGCTTGCAGAAAATAATGTCAAATTTGAATGTCTCGAGTAGCTGAAATAATTTAAGTTGATAATAGTCTTCGAACCCGAATTTCTTTATTATGCTTTGCGTTTACGAAACTTAGAAATAAAAATGAGGCTCAATAATATTTTTATGTTAGCATTAAACATACCATATCCGTATAGTGCGATCTGATTGGTCGATTGTACTTAAACGATCAATATTTTTAACTTTACTAAAACACCAACAACCACCGAAGTGAGAGTTGAACAGTTCTCGCGACCAATACCAACCACTGCAACAACAACTACAACCACCAACCTGCAGTTCTGGCATAACACATTTGGTAACCTGTCCTTCAACCGTCTATGTTAACAACCACCATCAATTGTGCCAGAAGCTTTAGCTTTGAGACGCAGAGACTTAGACATTACATGTAAGTGTATTATACCTTCTTAAGTTATGTGCACTGTGATCTAAATTCTAAGGCGTAAATGAACTCAACGATGAACTTCTCAGCGTGGGCACAATTTGTCGGGCGTGTAAGAGACCTTGATGAAAACTTGTTGAGCGCACTGGCCGGTCCAACTAATAAGCACATTGCGTGCTGTGACCAGGGCGTGCGTTAGAAACTGGCGCGCCGTCCGGTTGGCAGCTCTGCAGATCTATCAGGCGCCGCACAGTTGGAGGCCATGGCCGGGCACGGCATGCCTCTGCGGACTGGAGGTAGTTGTCGCCCCTGCCTCGTTAGTGTTCAGTAGAGCGGTTGTGAACAAACAACCATACACAGCCTTTGAAATATACACCGAAACGTTACGTATTTAATACATTGTGATTTACTTTGTCAAAGAAATAATTGAAACATAAATTCAAGGTCGCTAGTTTGGCAGCGAGAGCACTAAATAGGTTACCACCAATCTGAATTTAACAGGTTATACTTAAATGTAGCGTCGCAGCCATTTAGATCACAGTGCACTGTGCACATAACTTAATAAGTAGAGACATGCAAAATTCGCGTTATAATTTGGTAGCAGACAAAACTTCACTTTCCTATACATAACAGAGCGTAATCTGCTATTCAACTGGCCACGAACTCTTATGTGTTCTGATTTACGTGTGTTACGTCTTTACAGAGATTGGCCTCTCTACCGTGTGAGCATTCTCCGCGGCAAGTCACGACAATATCGGCCAGCGGGAGACGTCGAACGAGCCTATAGTCACTTGGAGTCTAGTCAGCTGTCAGAAAATAATACGAATTTTGCATGTCTCTATTAATAAGGTATAATACACTTACATTTAATGTCTAGGTCTCTGCGAATTAGAGGAACGGTAACGAAAAGTCGTCACCGTTAAGTCACATGACCGCAAAAAAAAAAAACGGGGGAGTGGCTCAGGGTGACAAAATTACTTGAGTCGGTCCTGCTCACGACCTAATACATAAATGAAACGCTGTATTAAAACTGTAAGTGTCCTGAAAACTACGCGCAATAGCTACAGAAATAGGTTGTTCCTTAGATAATGCGAATAATACAATTTATCAATGTGACAAACCAGTACGTCGAGTATCAAAATTTCTGCGGTTTCGCTCGCCCGAAGTTAGATACAGAAGAGTTAACAGATAGATAACCAGTATCAGCTGTTCTCTGGCTGCTCACTACCGTAATCGTTTACTGTGATTGGTAGGTACAAGGAAATTTTGCGAATAAAATGTAGAGCTAGATATAGTGCATTTCATACTAGTCATTCATTGTATATCATTTCATAAGACATGCCACGGAATACTCCGTACAAATAACTCACCTGTAAATAAACGCGGAGGAAATCTCATGCTGCAAGCTCTGATGAGAACTGTCTCCTCGGGGCAACATCCAGTCATAAGCAGAGCTGCAGATGTGCGAACAAGTTAGTTCAAAATCCTCGGATTCCTCATTTTAACGTAGGAATAGGTAAAAAGCAGGATAAGTAAAAAATTTGACAAAAAAAAGTAGTGGTATTTTTGTTTGCCGTCGAACTGGCAGTAGTCTACTTAGGAAATAAAAAAAATATGTTGTAAGAATTTAGCATAGCCGCAGTCAATACATTGTTACCTTTCTTTCTGCACTGAAAGTTACAAGTTAACTTTTCACTACTTAGAGCAATTATTAGAAGATAAAATTACCTTCTATTGCGGCAGAGTTTTGGCAAAAGTAAAAATAGTACTTATTTTGAATTTTGGGGATCCTCCATTGTTTTCTCCGCAACGTAAAACCAGTACAGCCAAAACTGAAATGTGATGCTTGCTAGTACGTTCTATGACGAGCATGTAAAAATATTATCTGTTGTTTATTTTATATGAGTTATTCCTTTGCTGCGCTATGAGATGATAATAATAAAACTAAAATATACAGACTGTACTTCTGCAAATTTCTTTTGCTTTAAAAACGAGAACTTTTACCAAATAACATCTGCTCAGTAACAAATACTGAAAGGAATAATTCTGGATAGTCGACAGACATATTGGAAAACACTATCACCAGTTTTTCTAGCGGAACGAATGAAAAAGTAAATCCGCGTATTTATTTAGTGAGAAATGTTTTGTACTTTGGTAGAATTTTGATAGAATTTTTATTAATTATGTAAATTCTGCCAGTTGCCCAAGCATATGATGTCACTTGCACAATTTGTGTAGTGCAGAGGCGAAACATTACAACATTATGTTCATTACCAAAATATTACCGGTTTAAACTTTACCTAGAATATTTATAATGAGAATGTGTAAATATTTTCTGTCAATGGATTGGTTTGGTTTTGGTTGAAACTGTTAGTATGTTACAAGCTTATACTACTAATAAATTTTTTTACAAAATATTTCGTGTTGTATGTTCTAATAGTAGTATTCTTACGTGTCTAAGTCATAATATTAATATGAGAAAATAATATAAAATGCGTATCAGAATAAATAGCAATTTTTTTAATGGTGAAAACAATTAACTGAATTGCTGTGGGATTAAAATTAAAATTTGGAACACTCGTCGTTTATATTAAATGCATTGCAACAAGTTTTAAGATCTGCGTGTTTGAAATTTAAACTAAGAAACCTTTGTCGCTTGTATCAAATTCATTACAACAATTTTTAATGAGTAAATTTATGTTTTTTTTATTTTTATTCAGAATACTTAAATAGAATAATTAGTCCTGTTTATGATGTACTATGGCTGGCTTGTTTCCCGAAAGCAAGTTAAAAAAGTGAAGTACGCATTAGTATTACACATTCTTAAATTATACGTACAGTTGCTTTTACAATTATCGCTATAAATGTTAGGTATGTTTTACTGCATAAAAAAATTTCATACAAATGTTACTGAGCAGTCAAGGAATTTCCCACATCGAAGTTATTTGTCTTAACTCAGCAATATATGTGTGCTGGTACTTTTTCTTACAAGGACGGAGACATATTACTCAGAATACCCTTTTTATTTTTTATTTTAATAACTTCACTTACGCATTCAAAACATGTATGAAATATTCAGAAATTGCAATAAATTTTAGTATCAAATATGAATTTCCTATAACTTTTTATACTGCACCGTAAGATAGCGGTCGTGTTCGTAGTTGCCATATTAAACAGGCAGAGTGTTTCTTTAATGTTATTGTGGTATTTATTTTTACGAACTAATAATCAGGCTGTACGATGCGCATATATTTTACGGACCAAATGTATTATAGGGCCTATACAGGATGGGATGTAAATGGCGGAAAAAACTGGCGAGCATAGTAGCCAGTACTAAATCAAGAACCATGACCAGGGACGGGACTTTTTGGTGAAAAGATTTTTGCATCACTTTGTTTCAGTGCCTTACGTGCAAACCTGCATCTCTGCTTCATGGCTATTGACAGCGGGTTTTTGTGCAGAGTCGTTATTCATTTGACTGTGCCAATCAGTACACGGATAACTGCCACACATCACAGCTATGATTTGCGGGTTTAACCTCCACACGCTACGGCATCTAATCACTGACCACATAGCAGAGATGCAGGTGCGTACGTAAGGCACTGAAACAAAGTAATGCAAAAATCTTTTCGCGAAGTTTCCTGTCTCTAACCATGAGTAGAAACCACCCCTCTATTGTCAATAGTAGGGGCGTACAACCATCGTGAAGGTTGTGTTGAACATATGAAGTGACGAATGCAACATTGACCTTGTGAATTCAATTCAGGCGCATGATGATTCGTGTGCAGGGTTGTACGTCGCTAGTAGTCACATGAAACATGTCATTATACACGTGCTACTTAGGTTGCCTACCTGTTGGTATTGTTGTAATTCTCAGACTTCGAGTGCTTGTAAGGGGCCGCGGTGTCCGAATGGTCAAACCATTCGCCTACCACCAAGGCGATCCGGGTTCGATTACCGGCGGGGTCGGTCCCTGGATTTTCGCATGTGGGAATCGTGCCGGACAATGCCATTGGTCGGCGGGTTTTCTCAGGAATCTCCCGTTTCCCCAGCCCCTTCATACCTGTGCTGCTCCATACTCACCTCATGATACCCTTCACAAGCGCTGAAGACCTCGATGTCAAGAGCTGACCAAAATCTCTCACTCGAGTGCTTGTACCGGTAACGGCGTGTCTGAGCTTGCTCGCACACGTGAACATTTTTTTTTACTTATGTCACTCCGGTTCTTTATTCACTGTGGTGTGTAGCTACAGACTTACATGTACAGAAATACATGTACAGTACAATAACGAAGGCGACTCCATGTTTTCATCATGTAGTGTCGGGTGGTGGTCACAAATTGTTCCAATAATCTTTATATGTACTGTTTCCCCATAATCACCATTTACTTTCTTTTGCTTTCTATACTGACTTCCGAAAACTTATTTTCATCAATTCATGAGTGTTTATTTTTTTATTTACGCACCACGTCTTCTTCAATAATACACTAATATCTTACGCTCCTGCATACGTATCATCATGCATCTGAATTGAATCCGAAAGGTCAATATTCCATTCGTAGAAGATATTGATTTATCATCACTCCACATGTTAATTGTACCATTGAAAATAAACGGGTAGATACTATACTCATTGTTCTTGATAAAGGTCTGGCTAAATGGACCCGCAAGCTTTTCTACCATCCTGTATACAACGTGTATCTAAAACACACCGACGAACTTTAACAAGTTATTCCTGAGGCGGAAATAGAAAGTTTGACATAGGAAACCCATGCTCCAGGTCAAATAGGGAGGGCTGTAGACGCTTCCAAAGTTTGAGAAAAAATTACAAATTTTTGTGATATTTTCAAAAGGACTTGCTTGACGAAACAGATTTCTGGTTACCAAAAAGTGTCACCGAAATCAATAATAACGAGAGGGATTTCTACAGTTAACACACCTCACTCATGTTTAAATGGGGTTGCACCACCCTTATTTTTTGGGGGAAAAACGTACGTGACGGTAAAAATGTGCTATTTGTGACCAAAATAATAAAACGTCGGAAAAATTAGAAAAAAGAAATGTCTCCTGCAAAACCTGTCTAAAATTCGTCCTTTAATGGCAATCATTAGCTGTTGATTTCACAGAGAACTGCTATTGCCTACCAAGTATGCAACCAGGAATGACTGTCTGATTGCCACACCAGTGTTACGTGTAGGGACTTGGTTTGTGGCAACGAGGAATCGTAAGTTTCATTGTGTAGTGTGGTTGCTAATAACACTGGTGTGTGTCGTGGTTCCCCCTCCCCCTAAACCCCCTCCCATTATCGGTAGTGTAGTTCCCTTTCCCGAACATGGGAGAGGATTGTAGTATACTACAAACCCACACTTTACATCGTGCTACAAGTCGACATGATAACGTACACCAACGCCGAAGTGACTTACATAGTTTTGCTGTACGATGAAATGAAAGGACATGCACGCGTTGCTGCACGATTGTATCACGAGAGATTCCCTGCGCGGGGCAACCTCATCACGAGACCTTCAGCAGAGTCACCCAGAGATTGTGTGAAACAAGCACGTTTAAAGTGCGAGGTGGCTCTGATTACCCAAGGAATGTACGTACACCAAATGTGGATGAAGAAGTTCTCAATGTTGTGTAGGAAAACTCGTCAACAAGCACCCGCGCCATTGCGCACGGAGTAGGCGTGTCACATACAACTACATGACGTGTTACGCACGAGCACCTGCTACATGCCTACCACGTGCGAAAGGTCCAGGCATTGTCACCAGCAGATTTCGATCCTCGACATGCGTTTTCGCAGTGGTTCTTGCGTCAGTGCACTGAATATCCAGACTTTACGTCCATCGTATTGTTTATTGATGAAGCCACATTTACGCTTGATGGTTACTTTAACAGCAGGAACAGTCACATTTGGGACGAGATCAATCCTCATGCAACTGCCATAGTAGCGAACCAGCTACGATTCTCTGTGAACGTCTGGGCGGGTATAGTCAGCGACCCTCTCATTGGACCCTACTTGAGGCCACGCTGATTGAATGGACACATGTACTGCCAATTCCTACAATTCATTGCCAGAGTTCCTCGAGCATGTGCCACTTGCGGTTCGGCAACGTATGTGGTTTCAACACGACGGTGCCCCTCCACATCACACACAAGCTGTACGTAATCACCTTAACACGGCATTTCCAGCACAGTGTATTGGAAGAGGTGGGTCTATTGCGTGGCCAGCATGTTCTCCAGACCTTAATCCACTCGGCATTTTCCTGTGGGGGTTCATCAAGGCTCTGGTGTACGGCACACCCATAGAGTCGGAGGAAGATCTGCTAGCTAGGATAATGGCCGCCTGCGACAAAATTCAAGATACAACAGATGTTTTCGAACGAGTACGCCAGTCTTTGATACGCCGACTCAGTTATTGTAATGAAATGGGAGGCCACCAATTTGAACACTTGTTGTAGAATTTCTTATGATAGTGCGTAATGACACTGGTAGCGCACAGACGTGCATTAATTTTCTTATTTTATTTCTCGTTAAAGTGAGATATTACTACCTAATCTGTTTATGAAACTCAATAATGTTTTACCATACAAAGTTGCAGAACGCATTCCACTAAGACGCAGCACACAATCTGTCATTCCTGGTTGCATACTCGGTAGGCAATAGCAGTTCATTGTGAAATCAAATATTTAATGATTACCCTTAAAGGACGAGATTTGGACCGTTTTTGCAAGAGACGTTTCTTTATCTAATTTTTCCGACGTTTTATTAATTTTTGTCACAAATAGCACTTTTTTAATGTCACGTACGGTTTTTTTTTCTTCAAAGCTAAGGGTGTTGCCACCCCATTTGAACATGATTGAGGCGTGTTAAATGTACAAATCCCTTGATTTCAGTGACACTTATTGGTAACCAGAAATCTGTTTCTGTCAAGCAAGCCGTTTTAAAATTATTACAATAATTTGTAATTTTTCCTCAAACTTTGGAAGAGTCTACAGCTCTCCATATTTGACCTGGACAATGGGTTCCCTGTATCAAACTTTCTGTTTCCGCATCAGAAATAACCTATTAAAGTTTGTGGGTATGTTTTAGATACACTTTGTATATTATGGATAATGTTTCTTCCGTTTACATTTCTTTTCACTATTACATTTTCCTTGCTTAGCTTCTAATAGTTTTTTGTATAATTAAATGCAGTTTAAAATCACAACTTCATAAATCATGGAGACATATAAAAAACGAAAACCAACTTACTAACGGAATTGGAATAACTCATACTGGAACTACATGAAAAGGGTTACTTCACAATGTATAGGCCCTATACAAAATAAAGATGAAACTGTTTTGAATATTTATGAATGTGTATACTTTGGAAACTCTATCGGAAGCGCAGTATGTTTAAAAATATATATATTATGCTATGTGTTCTATATTGTTATGAAAATAGCAAGTGACAACTTATTTTTAGCGTTAATTGTAATGCCGTTAATTTAATCAGTTGGTTTAAGTTATTTGTACGCCCTCATAGAATGCGAATTTTGACTTTGACATGCCGTTTTGTTGCACCGTTTTGGTAAAACATAACCAAGCCAGAATAATGTGGTAACAAGTACTAATTATAAAACAATCACTATCTCGTATAAATATAAAATTATTAAACATTTTACTATTCATCAGCACCCTATTAATGCCGGAAGTCCAGTTCAGCTATAGCTAAAATTTTTTATGTTCTTTCTTGACCATATAACACAATTTTCAGGAACACTGCAGGAAAAGTTTCTTGGGAAATTATTTTCGTTCATATTGAATGGTTTGTTGAGATTCATTTGTTTTGGGCTAAAGTTCAAACAAAGTGTTAAACAATCATAAATAGTGATAAAAATGAAGCAACTCGTAACGAAATGTACAAAGAACATTTTAATTGATGGAGGTGATTATATCAGATAATGGACACCATAACTGACTGTAAGAGCAGTGGCGGCTCGAGGGTTGTTGCCATGTGGGGCTGCAGATAGTCGGAACTGTACATTCTTGATGAACGCGCCGTTGACGAACGACCATAAAATATTTGCCGGCTACTAGATCTTTTGTGACCACTCAGTAGTAAGGGGCACCTGCACATCAGCGTGTCAGTGGCTGTATAGTCAACCAGCACACAACCCTGTACAGCTCTTGGCAACTGCAGCCCTACCTGGCAACAACCCACGAGCCGCCACTGTGTAAGAGTACATTTATGGTATCACACTAGTATGCAGTACCTACGTAGCATCTTGTTCGGTCTACATACATTCGCAGATTCTGTTTGGAGTGAAGTCATACAGACGTTCTCTAAGGCACGCTGCTGCACAGTTATTGTAACTGGCCGTCAATATTCTTCAAATCGTCAATCATCTGACCCCAATGCATTGGAAAAACTTGCTGTCTAGTGTCTCAGCATAAAGTAGGCATCCTATAGAGTTGTGTTATTGAAAGAATAACGTTGTCGAGTGGTCGGTAACTGTGTCCAAATGATAAAGACATGCACAAGTAATCGTTAGAGAAGGTGATTTATCGCGGGAAAAGTTGACTGTTTGCTAGGCTTCAATATAATTTATTCAGTTCCCACGCTTTTATTTCGTTACTGGCGAGTCCCTATTTGACTGGGCCAATGATAACTCTGGCGCGCTACAACTGGACGTCTGTGATTCGTCTATAAACAACTAGACTGTGTCACATAACCGTCGGCCAACAATACATGACGCAGGACGCTACACTGATTTGCAGAATACGCTGGCAGAAAACATTCTCGCGATTTTCCACCATCTCTAGTAATCGTCTATTGCTTACCGCATACAGCAACGATCATCCCTTGGTGTGTTGTCACGGCCGACCAGAACTTTCACGACGTGGTTCCAGCACTGGATCACTGGCACTTCGGTACGCCACCGATGCCTGGAGATCACACAACACATCCACACGGAGCTGGCAGACTTACTTGTTGAAGAACTGAGAATGTTGCCTACGCCTACGTGAAACATTCTGTATACTATGACCTTCCCTCGCTGTGTTATGTCTGTGTGGCTGACTAGGCTTCACTGCTTTGTGATTCCACTGATCACGAACCTCTATGTGGTGTTTGTTACGTGAGTGAGCCATTTACAGATTGGTCACTCTGCCATGGAACTTTTAACTGTTGTTAAAAAGTTTCCCCGCGGCTGTTTACGTCTTTCCAGACCATTTGAAGACATCTAAAAGAGCCTGTACCTGTTTGGAGTCCACTGTGCTGGCAGAAAATATTGCGAATTTTGTATGTCCCCGCTCATAACTCAAAAGCGTGAGAAAGAGAGAGAGAGAGAGAGAGAGAGAGAGAGAGAAAATTGCGAAAATAGTTTGTGTCTAAATAGGCAGTAATTTCACGTAGCATGTTGTGTGCTAAATTATTGAACGACGAGTCTTTGAAACTGTTTGCAGATGATTAAAAAACGTTCAGTAGTATCGTACCATAGTTTTCATCGGCTCAGTAAAACAAAAAAACACAAATAACGAAGAAATGATGTCAGATACCTAAATATTAAATTTGAACCGAGCAAAAAGCCTACTTTTCCTGCGATATACACACACACATATATATATATATATATATATATATATATATATATATATATATATATATATATATATATATATATATATATATATATGCTAGGGACCGCAAGTCTTCGCGAAAGTACTTTTTTCATCACTTTGATTCAGTATCTCACGTGATCTGCTATTGGGTCAGGGATAGGATGTTTTTAATATTCAGCGTGTTGGGTTCTACCCGCAAATAACAGACGTATGGTGTCGCAATAACTTTGTTCTGACTGGCAGAGTCAATGAACGAAGTCTCTACACAAACATACGTTTGCCAATAACCATGAAGCATAGCTGCTTGCAGATGTGCAAGTAAGGGAATAGAAAAGGTTGGTGGAATAATCTTACCGCCAAATATCAGTGACTTTAAAAGTCACGAACCTAAATAGGGTTCAGCAAGTAAAAAATAAAATCTCGTTACTCTGCGTATGACAGTTCTCGTCTACTGTCTACCGTACTCTAAGTTGTTTACATAGAAATTATCCACCTCCATGCTTGGTGAGCTTGGCGAGCCATCTAGAACTTCCTGTTATTGTCCGACCGCTTCGGTTCGAATTCACGCTCTTTTCCCTTTCGATGCAGTCGAAACGAACTGGCTGTGTTCCTGGTATTCCCAGGCGGCGCGCTGCTGTCCTTCATGGACGACTTGAGCCGTAGCTTGTCGCATGATTGGTCGCGAGCAGAGCTCAGCGCTAGTTACACGTGATGTCAGCGTCTATCCCCACCGCCCCGCCCTCCTATTCTCTCCGCCTCTCGCCACGGCACAACCTTGACACATATTGATAATTCTTTTTGTATATATTTTATTTACACTGCCTTGCTGGGTTATCTCTCAAAACAGAATTTCGACAGATGTTTCAGTCAGAGCAAAAATTATTCTGTCTTTCTGAATAAAGTGTTTGTTTCCCTGTAAGTATGGATTATGGTTTACAGCGTGATAACTTGACTGGTTACTAGGCTTTAATGTATTGTAAGGGCCATGAACATACCGCGAAGATAATTTTGCCCTAGTTTGTTTAAGTGCTTTACGTAGAAATCTGCAGCTCTGCTTCATGGTTATCGGCAGTGTTTGTGTGAAGTGATGTCTCTCATTTGACTGTGTCAATCACAGTATGTTATCTGCAGACAGAACCTAAGACACGTGACAGTTAAAACAGACAATCACTACAGACATGCAAAATTCGCGTTATCGTTAGGGCCCCCTGATTCCCGCGAAAAAAATTGTGCCCCACTTTGTTTCAGGGACTTGCGTGCACATCTGCAGCTGTGCTTCATAATCAGTGATTGGACGTCTTAACTCTGGCGTGCATGGCCCCCATATGATGTTGCGGGCCCTGGACCCAGAATCGGCCACGGGCCCCTATTTATTTTGGGCTAAAATGTTATTCACCCTACCATTTTGTATTGCGCTCATTTCCATTGCATGGGTCATTGTCAATAACGAATACCCTATGCCGAATACAATTTTACTGTAAAAAATGCACTTACCACTCTAATATTTCCAAAATTGCAGTGTATTAAAAAATGCACTGTAGTTAAAACGCATTTAACACCTTTATATTTCAAAACTGCACTGTAATTAAAAATGCACCAAACAACTTTAAAAAAATAATTTTCATAACTGCTCTATGGTTACATATAGGCTATATTCTTCCTTTGTAATCAGCAAATGAAAATCTATAAATAAAAAGAAATTTTGTTAAATGTTGTTACAAAATATAAACCAAAAATATAAAACAGTATTTACAACTTTCTTTTAACATCTGGAAGAAGCATTTGAAGAAGGCACAGATGAAAAGTCTGCCAAGCAGTTCTATGAACGCTCAAATCCATGAGCGAAACAACTTGTAGTAAGGCAAAGATTTTAAAAGGCCTGTAAAATGACCCATGTTTAAAAAATTTAAATGAATTTACAGATATTAAAAAACACTGACAAAATTATACACCTACCTGGTTTTTTTGTGGCCAAAATGGTCGATAACATCAGAAAAGTCGACACTATTCGCCAATTAGTTTCCTATTGCTAAAATTGCGAAATTATTTAGACGTGCTTGGCCAGTTGTGCTTCTCTGCCAGGCTTTGAGAGTGTTGGCCATCCTGCTGAAGGACCTTTTAACAGTAGATACTGTTACTGGAATCGTACAAGAAAGCTTGAGTCCGGTGCACAGGTTGGCAAAAATAGCTTCAAGTTTTTTTTTTTTTTTTTTCATATACAGAGTTGAGAAGCTTAAGAGGGTCCTTTTCTATGTCAAACCCGGTACCATGAACACTCTTCATTTGCATAATTTCTTTGCTTAAGACATCTGAATCTGCTAAGTCTTGAGGGTATTTGAAAACCAGCAACTTGGTTTTCATTTTCAACTGCTCATTATCTAATTCCATACAATTTAAAATCGGAGAAAACGTATCACATATCAATTCAGAAGCGGAAAATCTAGTTTTCAAATCTGCCATGATGAAATCCAAAACAGGGAAAATTTACAGAAGCTTTAAGCGACAACTTGTGGAAAAAGTAACAGGAATCTTCTTCCTAAATATATATTTATTTGTTATATGATTATTTATTTAACACTTTGAAAAAAATCTCCAAATAAATTCAATACGAGGTACGCAAACTAAAATCACTCTATCCCAAGTATCAACTATGTTTTTGATGTTATATAATGTTCTCTCAACTTTAAAACATGTTACCCACTAAAGTAAAGTTAATATAAAAATGTCAGTCTCATTAATGGTTAATTTTACGTAAAATAATATAGGCCTACTTCACTACAAATTTTTTTTAAGAAATTAATCAAAATTATCTATCCTGGTCGAGTCTAGAACCTGGCAAGTAGTCTATAATATTTTTCAAGAAAAATAATAATTAAAATTGCGAAAATGAAAAGTCGCACATAGAATTGCTATACTGTTTATGCAGTAGCCCTATAGGGAGGACGGAGGATACGAGAAAAACCAAGGTTATATAAAGGGAATGGCGGCATGGTGTTGATGTGTTGGCTCAGCAGTCAGCAGAGAGGGATATAAAGAGAAAATATCGCAGTTATGCATCGTTGCGCTTCCTCGCAGGCGCATGCCTAGCCACGATCGCCGGCAGGCATGTTATCACTGAAGATAACATACGGAGTTTCTGTACCAGTATTTTACTACCCAGTCTACCTTCCTTCATCACTACTACATAAAATTTAAATTTACTTTTACAGTTGACATTAGTGTCGACTGTAGAACGCAATTTTGTATTCAAAACCAGCCCATGCTAAAAAAAGAAAAAAATAATAAAACATAAAATTAAAAGAAAATTCCAGGCTAGGGCGGGGCCATACTGGCGTGTATTGGGGTTTTACTGGCAAATCACAAACTTGTAAAGTTGTAGTAACGTTATTGTGATCGGTAAAGTCAAATGAGAGACATAATTTCTCAAAGACGTGCAGCCTATAACCATGAATTAGAACTGCAGATGTGCACGTAAGTCTCTGAAACAAAGTGGGGCAAAATTCTTTTTGCGAAAATCAGGGGTCCCTAGTTATCATTTGGTAGCAGACTAAACTTCACTTTACTATACGTAACAGAGCATAATCTACTACTCAATTGGCCACGAACGTTTATGTGTTGTCATTTGCGTGTGCTACGTCCATTACAGAGATTCGCCTCTCTACCGTGTGAGCATTCTCCGCGGCAAGTCACGACAATATCGGCCAGCGGGAGACGTCGAACGAGCCTATAGTCACTTGGAGTCTAGTCAACTGTCAGATAGTAACGTGAATTTTGCATACCTCTACCAATCACTGACTATGAGTCAGAACTGCAGATGTGCACGTAAGGCAATGAAACGAACTGGGGCTAAATTTTTTTCGCGATAAGTTCATGGCTAGAGGTACGTCAATTTCGCGGATTCATCTGGCAGCAGCCTAGACTTGTCAGTCCTATACACCCACTGGCCACGATCGACTATCTCTTGGCTTATAAATGTACAAGCAGGTAGCAAGCGATAGCACTTAGAATTATTACCTTATTTACTACTGGCTTGCAATAGTCAAACGCGTTTCGTAACAGCCGCCAGCAAGTCACAGACATGACAATGAAGTATACATAATTGGCGTTCAACCTGACCTGGAATGTATCTGCGAAATTTACGTACCTCTATTCATGGCCCTGATGTGTTGTATTCATTTCCGACGCTGTTCTGTCGTTACTGCGAGTCCATATTTGACTGGGCTAGTGCTAAGTGTACGCTGCAACTGAACGTCTGTAATTCGTCTGTAAACAGACCTTATCACACTACCATCGTCCAATCATACAAAGCGCAGCACGCTACACTGATTTAGAGAATACGCTGGCAGAAAAGTTCTCGTGATTTTTCAACATCTATAACTAAAAGCAGATATAGCGGATATTCGCAAGAATGTTTGGTGCCAAAATAGCCTCCGTACACTGAAGCACCTTCCCTCGTATGTAATTCGATGACAATTATATGCCTCAGTTCGTAAGTATGCAGACGAATAACACAAGTTGAAAATCGGACTACCAAACTCCTCATTGGTAGTCAAACGGCAACACACGTGTAACTAAAAACAATACCGAACACGTAGACCTAAATGCTACACTAGAACCTAGCAAACACTCAACTTTCCCACGACGAATCACTATCTCTAATTATAAGGTATTGATCCTGATTCACAATTAAACTGAAGGATGTGTATCGTTTACGTACTGTATTTACGTGGCGTACACAATAACGTTAAGTAAACTGCTGACAATTTCTCAAAGTTCACGTTTCGCACGTTTTGTGGTACGACAACTAAGTTAAATAATATTAACCAAAGAGTTAGGATAGACTAGGATAAAATATTGCTATATTCTGCTACTGGTTGTTTAAGTATTTACGAACATAACGTTATTTTTAACACGGAAATGTTTAACTAAATTAAATATATTACATTAGTTACGTTCGCTGATGTAATGTAACGGGTGCAGCTTTTCTTAAGGCCTCACTCTTTAGTTTTGCAGTGGTGTCGAAAATATTTTTAACGACAATTAATACATATATCAAAAAATAATTCTAGTTATGTACCATCGTTTTATCTGAATTTTTCTGTTGCAATACATCAAACGAATTTTCATATTTTGCCCCTGAAATATCACATATTTTGCAGTCAAAATAAACCAAAATGAATCAAAACAATGTTTTCCTAGCAAACGGTACATTAAAAAATAAAAATAAATAAATAAATAAATAAACACTCTGGCAAATTTGTGTATCGTATGACTGTAAACAGTCTCATTTTTTTTTCAAAGCATTTGGTTAAAAAATATTTAAGCTACTTGCAATTGTTTGAAATACATTAAAGATCATGGCCTTAAGTGTGGTCACGTTTTTTCTTAATAGAGCCATGATCTTATGGCGAAAAGACTTTACCACATTTGGTTTCAATGCGTTATGTGCACATATGCAGCTCTGCTACATCGTCTGTGATTGGACGATTTTACTCTCTCTTGCCTTGGCAAATTACAGACGTAAAAATATTTTCGCAACAAAATCGTGGCTATATTTATAAATATTAGAATTATAACTCGATCATATGCAATAATCAATTTAAAGTGATTTTCGCAAGATATAAAACAATATTCAATTTGTTTCCCTTCAACAACTTAAATTTGCAGTGCATATAGATATAAAATACGACTGACCAAAATACACTCAAGTTCATGACATATTACGATATCACATAAACGAAAACGTTATCACTGGCGCAATGCGTATATCGCTAAAATCTAATAAAATATTTAAGTTTAAATCACAAAAAAAAAAACATTACTTTATTTGAACCTTCGTGCTATTTTTAAAAAATGCGCAAATCTTTAAGAAACGTTCTGGATTTCAAACTTTTATATCTGCATTGTCTGCTGTCAACACTCGGGTATTGTATGTAAACATGTGAGTGACAATATTTTCACCTAATCGATTCAAATACATTCCTTCGATATTCTTCTGGTGACAACTAAGCCGAGAGAAAAAAAAAAAAAAATCACATTTAAAAATAAAGTGGTTGTTTTTGCAGTACGTCAGCGAATGAGATACTGGTGAATTTTCGAACTCAGAGTTTTCTGGGTCAAATGTCACGTTTATTATTGTCTGCTGCAGGGCTGGGAGAAGGGGGAGTTAGTGGGGCATGTCCGAGACGCTTTTTGTGACGTAGTGTCAAGAGAAGGTCGGGACTGGCAAATTGAAATTGGTTATGATTTATAATGTTATCTTATTCATTTGGTTGACGCTTGTATACGTATGTTATAGCCTAATGTTGTCTGCATTGTCATATCAACTGAAATAATTTGCGTTAAGGGCGTTCAAGTGGGGAAAAATTCATAATTTTATATTTGTATAAAATAGTGTTAGTTTTGTAGACATTACTGAAGAGTACATTTACTTCTAACGAAAAAAAATTAGCTCAGCCAGTTTTCCCGTAATGTCACTTCAAAGTCAAAATTTGCATAATTTTACTTCATACAAAACTTGAAAACCAGTAAATATAATG
>PNEQ01132513.1:80175-128721 GCA_003012365.1 Medauroidea extradentata | reverse complement strand
TTATTGTGTGGTGTGTGTTGCGAGAATGTGTATAGATGTGTTATTGTGTGGTGTGTGTTACGAGCATGTGTATAGATGTGTTATTGTGTGGTGTGTGTTGCGAGCATGTGTGCAGATGTGTTATTGTGTGGTGTGTGTTGCGAGCATATGTGCAGATGTGTTATTGTGTGGCGTGTGTTGCGAGCATGTTTGTAGATGTTATTGTGTGGCGTGTGTTGCGATCATGTGTGTAGATGTGTTATTGTGTGTTGCGAGCATGTGTGCAGATGTGTTATAGTGTGTTGCGAGCATGTGTGCAGATGTGTTATTGTGTGGTGTGTGTTGCGAGCATGTGTGCAGATGTGTTATTGTGTGGCGTGTGTTGCGGGCATGTGTGCAGATGTGTTATTGTGTGTTGCGAGCATGTGTGCAGATGTGTTATTGTGTGGTGTGTGTTGCGAGCATATGTGCAGATGTGTTATTGTGTGGTGTGTGTCGACAGTGGTGTGAGCAGCTTCAGGACGATAGTGCCACGAGCCCTGGCTTCCACACCGCGACTGAAGAGAGACCTTGACCTTGACCCAGAAGATGTGCTGGCCCTACTGTCGCTCTGGGAAGCAGAACATCACAAGCAGCCTCCCTTCAGGTACCTTAAGTTATACACTATTCCTATCACCAATCATGCTCAATTTTTCTTAATTTCTTCCTGATTTCAAAAATAGCCAAACTTTATTTGAAAAAATTTCAATAAGCACTTTGGCTTTCATTAATCACGTTGCATTCGAAGTATTAGAGCGCAATGGTGAAGTAATGAAGCTAATCTGAAATTTATGACAGTAATTTTCTCCCACCATTTTATGAAGAATAAATAATTTCTAGTACCAATTCTGTCAAATGATACGCTCATGATAATAAAACTTAATGTTTCTATTAACATTCATTACCGGTAATTCATCTCTGTCTTAATTTTTTATAACTTTTTTTAACTTTAACAGAAGAAGTGACGCATGGAGACGATTGGTTACGGTCAATAATATAATAAATGAGATTTTTATTTTAAATGTTTGTTGAAATGGGAGTTTAGAATTATAGTATATTGGTTTGTGGACATACGCCATTGCTCATGTTTTGCTGGTCAAACTTGTGTTGAATGACAATATACAAAGAAGAACAAAAAAAAAAAAAGACACAAAACACATGGGAAAATGAAAAAAAAGAACAATTCCAAAAGAATTCTGTCAGTTTTTTTTTTTTATTTTTTTATTTTGGGAATTTGGTTCTAAAATTGTGTCTATCTTTTTGCGTCTGGGTGTTGTGTTGATACTCGACTGAATTCTATCTGTAGAATTCTTTGTTTTGTTACTTAAATATTAAAAAAAAAAAAAAGTAAATACTGACAGAATTCCTCTGGAACAGTTTTTCTCATTTTCTCATGTGTTTTGTGTCTGTTTTTTGTTCTTCTTTGTATTTTGTCATTCACCACAAGTTTGATCTGCTTATATATATCCTATATATATACACACGCGACGTTTTAAGTGTCTCCGGAATAGTAGGTACATAGCTTAGATACTGGGGATAGGAAAAACAATTTTAAAGGACTCGGCCATGGTCTGTGTTGAGGAACAAACCCGGCATTCATCTGTAGTGTTAAGCAAACTCCTGGAATGCCAAAATTACGGTGATCGAACAGGAAATCGAACCAACATAATCTTGAATGCGAGTCTAGTGTTTTATTCCGACACTCTCACACTTATCGCCACAGGTCCTTAATTAATAATAATAATAAAGTATTTATTAGAACGTGACAAAGTAAGGCATTGTGCCTTCTCTTACATTTAACCACATAATTTATATCATATTATTTTTTAATTACAATTTTACAAAATACTTCTTATAACTTACTACTAATATAATTCTGTTAACCCTATTGATATTGCATGAAAAAAAAATGTTTAATCATAATTACGAAAGACGGAAAAAAGAAGAAAATTCCTCAAAAATAAGTAATACTCATTCACTCACACGCATATTTAAAACTTTCATTGTTATTGAAATAACATTCCGTGAAGTTAATGTACCGCGTTCATACCTGTAAAAAATTCATTAGCACATATTAAATTACACGTAGCTCAAACTAGTTAAACTTAATGGCAGATTATCGGATTGCATTAATATGTAATAAAATATTAGGATTATTGCTTATAACCTACAATCGATATTATTTTTGCTAGTTACTGACGTTGTTAAATTAGATTAAATAAAAGTTTGGCAAACTAAACTGCAAATATTTCCACCCTGAACGCACAAAAAAAAAAACGAGAAAAAATACTTTACAGATTATTATACACTCATACACAAAGTAAGATATTTATAATCGAAAATGTGTGTGTGTGTGTGTCAGCCATTGTAAAACCGTAACACAGATTTGTAGGAAATTGCTTGTACTATTAGCATTTTTTAAAAGGAGTATATTATATAGTTTTGACTAGTTAACAACTTTAATAAAATTAATTTTAGTCGATTGCATGCCCAAATTATAAGAAAATTTTCTTGAAAATATTTTACTAAGTAGTGAAAACCATTTTCAATAACTCACAGTGACGGTCTTACGATATTTGCTCACAATTTAAATAAATAAATAATAATAATTTTAATAATAATAATAATAACAATTTATTATCAAAAACAGCGTACGTATGAACATATGGCCTTTAAACTACCTCGGTTTCATCAACATTATTTCCAGTGCATGAAACTCAGTTACTGATTTTATCACTACACGTTTGCACGAAGCTTCTTCTTCGCAGAGCCATACTCTACACGAGCGCAGTTGTTCATATTCTGTAGCTACAATATACGTTGTCGTACATCCTGGATGAGATTCTGAACAGAGGTTAAACTGGTCCAATCCTTGATGTTCTAAATACAAACTGCCATTCATCTACCTGCGCTCCTTTTACCTTCAATTTTCCCTTGGATGATGAGTTGTAGAATTTCATATTTCCGTGCTGTGGTGACATGTCCGACGTATTTTATCTTCCTTGTTTCACCCAGCTAATCAGTATTATCTCCATCCTGGCCATTTCTAGAATCTTTTTACTATATGTTTTTGTAATACATGATATCTTCAACATTCTCTTATTCATCCACATCCCTGTAACTTTCATTCTTTCAATTCACCTTATATTAAGTCAGCATTGTTGCTTCTGTGCAATTCTCGAATATTTTGTAGATGCAAAATTATACAATATATGTGCTCAAGCATAAGAATCTGTCACAGAGTAAATATTGCATGTTGTTGAATGTTTTTGAGCGTAACCACATCTTATTTTCTCTTCTGTGTCCCAGCCTATATTCTCTATGATGGTACAATCCAGATATTTGAACTTATGGTCTCTATCAATCATTTTGTTATTGTTGTAGGCCACAGGCTGGTTTAATGTCTGCTCGCTAACTATAATCAATTTCGTTTTCTGTACATTGATTTTCAGATTTTATGAATTTCCAATAGAATTAAGTTTGTTGACTAGGTACTGGAGGTCTTGAACGTTACTGCTAAAATAGCAGTATCATCGGCATATCGGATATTATTGATCACTCTCCTATTCATCTTTATACTATATACTGAATCAGAAATGAAATTTTTAAAAACTCGCTTAGTGTATAAATTGAATAGCTGGGGAAAATTTTTTCAGTTCTGTCTCACCCCACGTTGAACAACGAATTTCAAGTTATTTTAGTGTGCAACCAGTTTTAATTCTCCTTCTTGGTCCCAATTTAACAACTTACATACATATAATTAATGTACAGCTTAAATAACAAAAATTCTTAGATGGCATTGTATTCGATATTTTAGTGGATTAGTGAAATTTGTAAGATCTTTAATTGGCGTATACCATCTATTTGATTGATTTAGTAACATTTCTGTTTGTACGATACATATTTGATTTGTAGACATACACTGCGACTTTTTTTTACAGCAATGAAAAATGTCTAGCTTTCGTAGTTTTTGTACAACGACATGCTAAATTTGCGTGAAACCCTTATACTAGATCGAAAAACTAACTTACTTGCAGATATTAATTAATTCACACTCCACACAGTGCATGAACTACGTCAATATTGGTTTATAAACAGTTTTTTTGTACTTTTTAAAAATTGAAGAAATAGTTTTTATTTAATTTAAAAATCAGCATTTTCCCATAAATACTAAACAATTCAGTGCGGTTTTTAGTACATAACTTGACGTAAACCATGACACTGGGCATCAGTGGGAATTATTTCATTTTTGAAAGTCAATATTTTCCTTTCTTGCATAAAATCCTTTTACGGAACTTTAGAAATTATAATGCCTTACGCAAATTATGAAGTTAAAAATTTTAATTACTATACAAAATAGTGTCAGTGTATCCCTGAAAAAAAAACCGTATCTCGTACGAATAAAAACAGTATTAAAGCAATTCAAACATTTTGGTGAACACCTTAACACTGAGCTTTGGAGCGCTGATGGAAATTACGAGGTTGAAGGTGTAGCAGTGGAATGATATTAAAGTAAGGAATACGGGAGCACTCCGAGAAAGCCCACCGACCAACTGCAACGTCCACCTCGTTTAGCTAATGTGAAAGTTGGGACTGACCCCACAGGGACTATAACCCATCGTCGTGTTGGAAGGAAGTTGCGCTAGTAAGAGTTATACGACGCTAATAATTCTCTTCTTCTCTCCTATCCTCAACAACACATTCCTTTTCCCACGCTATACATTTTCATGGAATTCCGTTCGAGTTTCTGTTGGATGCGCGAGTTCCACTGACATAATTATTTTCTTTTCTTATTATGAAAGTCGTCAGTGTTTCTGTTGCGATAACGGTTCAAAACAGCTTACCTTACCATGTACATCCTACATGATTGTCACGTGTTTTTCTCGTTCATAACTTCGTTTGAAACTGTCAGAGGCTGCCTTCGTTTCCAACACCAAATGTACTGTATAAGTTGCTTTTTGATTACGTGTGGCGTATAAGTAATATAGTAATATGAATACACATTCCTGTATGGAACGGTAGTTCTATCATAACGGCTCATTTGGCTTTACAGATATAATTCATAGAGAAAATTTAAAATGTTACTTACGTGTAGCTTTCAAATTTTTATGTATAGGTTGGTCCAAATGTCTTGACACCCACTCAATGTTTCCTTGAAAGTGAGTCCACATGTCTTAAATTGTCACTCTTGGAAAGGGTATATCGCCTAACATATCCAGTTGGGTAGCAACAAAATTCAATAAAGCAAACAGCATGCACTTATTTAGACATGTGTGATTGATTCACTGTCACCAGAATAAATAGTTTGGCGTTTAGGAGGTCCGTATGGAGTCACTATGATTATAAAGGTACATAATGCTTCAGTGCCATTACCTGTGTGATATTCAAAGAAGGATAGGTCTGTCGACTTTTGTTCAACAAAGGAATGTAAGTAGTGTCAATACATTTGGACCACTCTGTATACCCCTCCTTTATGTAGTAACAAACGAAAAAAGTTATATAATATCTTAAATCTCTTGTATTGCTGTTTAAGGGCATAAGTTATACGTAACCTCTTTAATATAATTTTTTTCCTTGTTAACAGTTTTTTAAATAATGGTTACAATTCAAATCAGTTCAAGAACAATATGATCTCGTTACTAAACATTGTAATTGAAAAATACTTCCTAAATATTTATCAGTACCTGTATGAAATGAAGACTAGAAATTAACCGCTAGTATAGCTCATCAGGGATGATTTTTTTGCAAGTCTTCCTAATTCAAGATATAAGCAAGATGTATTGCAAATAATAAAATAGAATCTTAGTAAATTACCTTAACTTGTATTTTACACATAGCAACTAAAAAAGTAAATCATAACTATGTATCGCTTAATTTGATACAAAGTAAAAAAATATGAATATCCTTAGTATTAAATTTGTAGTAATTATGTACAAAATACATATAATCTTAATGTGTAAAAAAAAGAGACCTTTATAGTAACGCCACCGACTTTTTCAGTTATGGTCCAAAAATTTATATTTTCAGTACGAGAAATGATACATGATCTTAAGTGTAAAATGAGCTGATTGAATTAAGAATTTGTAGAGCTACGGAACTACATGGGCATTCCTTGTGATGAGTATGTACCGGTGTAAAACTTCCGTGTTTTGACAAGTGAGAACAGCGAAGCAATGAGCCAGAGTACACCAGTCGACGGGAAGCATATAGCTTCAATTCAAACTGACGTGAAAGGTTTTCATTCTTGTCTTTTTCGTATGGGACTTAAAGAGGTGACCCTAACATTTTATTTTGGATAGTATGTAATATAGGGCAACGCATGCACCTCGTTTTGCACTTTACAAATTCAGGTGGTATTTTCGTACTAAAAATACGTTTTAAGCCATTCTGAAAGGTCCGAAAATCATTTTTCTAGCCACAGTGCTGAATTTTTATAAACATAGCGTAGTTTCAAGTGTGAGTTGTTTTCGTAGGTAAACGCAATAGAAGTTAAGCGGTTTCGCATAAAAAAGAATACGCGTGACACAGACAACACCATCCATGCGGCAGACAAGGACGTATCTTACATTTGTGATTGTGAGGGTCAGTGTGTGGTGTATGTGTGCAGGCAGGAACAATCAGGATGGGCTCAGTTCAACAACGCTGAGGCATCAGAAGATTTAGAGACACCAGAAGAGGACAACCAGGGGGACAACGAAGAAGACAATCCTAATGGTGAGGTTTACTGCAGAGAATGGACTGCTATACGCTAGCTATCGTAGATTTGGCTTTAATACTACAACACAGACAAGTAGAGCTGCAGAAAATAAGACGGTATCAACTGTAACAGAAATGCCCCAAGCCCACAGAAGAAGTGAGGCCATTACATATAGCCACTAATTTTTGGTACAAAAAATTTTCCACAATCTTGTTTCAATGCCTTACGTGCACATCTGTAGTTGAGGGGCCTGATGCCTTAGTGAACCATGTACAATTTCGTAAATGTTGGGTAAATAAGTTTTTAATGAATACATGAACCCTGGAATTCAGTGTTATTATACATACTTTATTTCTGATTATATACATTGTTAATACTTAATTAGTCACAGATACACCTAATATCGAGTATGGGGAACCAATTTTCAATTTCAAGGGAAAAAAAAACAATATTAATAGGTGACATAGTTAAGAAAGGCACAAGAGATATTACGTACTATTCAATAATGACACATTAAACTGAAGATAATTTTCAACGTATCTGGTCTACTTTAGTTCATAACGATGAGCATGTTTGGTTTCCATGTCCGAACACATTTTTAAGCCTCAATAACAAAATAAGTGAAAAAAATCTAACTTAGCTCCATATGGCATATGAAGCAGAAAAAAAGTCATTGAAGTTGGTTCAGTGACTTGGTTCAGCGGAATTGTTTGTGTTGATATTAGTCCAAACTAATTATAGCACATATATGTGTAAAATTTTAAACTATATACACTTAAAATGCTGCAAAAAGTGAAAGACAACAAGTTTTTCCCTAAAATGGGATCATCATTTGTTTATATCCCAGAACTCTGCACTGTCTTCTCTATGGAAATGTTACATTTAGATATGTCTGCAGTAAAATATGATACTAGCACGGAAAGAACATTACGAATTGAGGAAAAAAATTCAAACAAAAAAATGCAGCATGAAGGCAGTAGACCTGTATACAATTAGTTTCTCTCCTATGTGGGATCATCTATGTTTTCCTATGCACAATGCTCACTGTCCCATAACTCCTCACTGTCTTCTCTCTCTGCGTGAATGATGGTGTCTCCAATGCAGCTTTGTAAAGAATTTATCACAGCTGACATGTTTGGTTCGGTCTGTTGGGGTGATTCTTAGAGGTGCACTGTGAAACAATCCCTTTTGGAGCTGTATGTGCAGTAGCCAACTGTTTACAACTTAAGTTTCCCCACTCCGAAGTTCTTACATGCCCGATAGCTGTGTGTACACAATATGATTAGAGATGATATATCGCGAAAACCAACATACCCTTGAAAACACCGTAGTTCCTTGCGACATGTATGATTAGGTGATACACGTCTGGCACAACACAGCCGTCTGCAGACCAATAATAGGCATAACATATTACAATAGCGGGAATCCTATTGGCTCAGCCAAATAGGGCAACAGCTCCACGTACAAGCGAAAGCCAGTAATCTTCTGGTAAGGTGAACGTGCGTTGAAACCCAGCAAACAGTCAAATTTTCCTGCAATATGCCATCATCTCTAAAATAAGATATATCATATTTAGTAATGGTGGAATATCACGGAAATTATTTTGTCAGCATACTCTTGAAAACGCTGTAGCTTGATATCGTACGTATGGTTGGCTGAACTGTTCTTGGCATTACTTAGTTTACCATAGACGTTTACTTGTGCAATAGCTGATGTATTATTGGCACAGTAAAATAGGACACTAAATTCAAGTACACGTGATAAACTGTAGCAGGCAGTGGCGTAACTAGAATTTGTGTATAGGTATTTTATTTACCTGAGAATACTGTAAGCGAACACAGATCACCTCCTTAAAACCTTAAAAGAGGCCGGGGGGGGGGGGGAGTTTCAGGCATTCAAAGTGCAAAGTAGTGAGCTAGTATCAGTTATTGTACGAAGTAGACAAAATCTACTGCGAATAGTAATTTGTTGAATTTTTATTTTTTCCTACATAGGGAGGTTAGAACCCCTAAACCCTCTGGCTTCACCCCTGGTATAGTCTGTTCACTTTAAAATGAGCACTCTCCAACACTTTTAATATCCAAAAAACTGTATTTTACTTGGGCCAAACAGTTAAGTTTTGAAATTGGGGGAATATTTACACTGGTTTTTTGATCAAGAGAAGTTTTCAGGTTAAAAATATTAATGATGGTTGCGGAATGGCTGAAAGAATAATTTAAGCAGTGCTAATTTTATCTGTAGCTGGTGCAAGTCTTCTCACATGCTAGGCGTACGATGAATCATAACAAGTAGTCAAAATTCCCCATGATAATCCACCATCTTTAGTAATATTGAATGCTGAAGGGGCCCCGGGGGTCGATGGACCAGACCTGCCGCCTCACATCTAGGCGACCCGGGTTCGATTCCCGGCGGGGTTGGTCCCCGGATTTTCGTATATGGAAATAGAGTTGGACGAGGCCACTGGTTGGCAGGTTTTCTCGGGGATCTCCCGTTTCCCCCACCCATTCATTCCGGCGCTGTTCCATACTCACATCATGTCACCAATCATCAGCGCTGAAGACCTGGATGTTAAGAGATGACTAAATGTTATTAATTGTTGGCAACTGAAGTGTTTGTTAAAGAGTAGCGACAGCTGTGTTGAATGGTAAACAATAAAGTATGGACACTAGAAGGAAGTGTGAGCACTGACTCGCTGGCTCGGTCGCACGGTCGTGATCGCACAGCGGGCGGCTGGTGGGAAGGTCCAGTATATTCCTCAGCTGCCAGCAACTATCCTGGACACTTCTCTCTGGACAAGAGAGTGCCTGTGTACTACCCTGCCAACAGTGGAGGCCAGTTCCCGCTCTTCCCAGCACAGAAGAGAGAGGGCCAGTGGGGAGGTTTCGCCAAGGACAAGCGCTTCATGGTCACTCGCAAGAGGCAGCAGGTTAGCCACTACTCCAACAAATATTCCTCCTCATTTTACGTGGGGTCTCTTTCCCCCCCCCCCCCACGTGTTGAATTTTCCATTTATAAATCATAACAATATGTTCATTAATATTGCTAAAATATTACAATTCTTTAAACAATAGAGAAATGCAATAGATTTTGATCAACATTTACCTAAGTCGCTGAGAAGTCGAGAATACATTAACAATCAACACAAGCATATAACTAACTGTGTGATCAGAACTGGTAAGATTTGATATGTTTTTGAGTTTATAACAAGTTTGTGTATTTTGCCAGAATGTGGTGATAGTAAATTTCTAATATCCGTATAAACAACCAAACAATACATAAAACACAGTTATTCCAACTCGACTTACGAAATCCTACCTTAAGGCTGTCTAAATTATCAAAAACTATTTCCTACGTTTTCAAATAATTTCATATTTTTGTGGGATTCATCAGGTACTATCCTGAGAAAAGCGTAAAGGAGCAAACCATTTTTTTTTTAAATTGATGACATTTATAATGATAATTTACTTTGCAATGTAAAATTTATACAGTTTTTTTCATGTAGACTTGTATCTTAAATTGTATGTTAAAGACACTAGTACCCGATAAAAAGACATATAAATTCATTAAGAATTTGTAATTAGTTATAATTAAATTTGTCCATACAATCCAAAGTTAAAGTAGTTTAATTTAAGCACTGATTGAGAGCGAACTAATTGTACGATTCCAAAGAAATTTCTTCATACATTTGTATTTCGAAGAACAATTGAGCCAGTGTAGATAATCGTGAATATTAAAATTTCGTAGCTGTGTTTAATATGCGTAGAAAAATATTTTCAAGTTTGTTTTATTATTTTATCACATTTACTGCGACGCGAAGTCACAAAACTACGGGGGAAATTGAGGAGGGAAACTAAAATATCAGAAAAAAAGTTTTCACTTGAACAGCCTTAATGCGGTTTCTCATTCGTGTTGAAATTTTCCTTTTTAAAGTTATTGTATTCCTTTCATAACAATTTGTACAAATATCATATTATAGCATTTTAAGATGCTGGCACATTCATTCTGTTAGTTCTTGTGAGACGAGACTTACAAAATAATAATTGTGGTACTTGATGATAGGTATATTTCTTGGCAATCAACTTACATACTATCAAAGAATAAAGAACTAGTTGTTTCACTGTGAGGCGATGTGAATGTGAATGATGCGTGATGTGGAATCTTGGAATGTGTTACAGGCGCCTAGAGATGGTATACACTCTCTCGCACAGCTGCTCAACTCCACACCTCGGCGCGAGCCTGGTTTGCCCGTGCTACGTCGCATGGTGCTTTGAGCCCAGGTACATGACATTACTGGCTACCATACTTCTTCCTGTCCCCTTACTGTTCTGTTGAGGATATTTATACTTTAGGTTAGACCTTTCAGTCACTTATTATTGTATATTTTTGCTGGTTATGTATGTATTTTCCATGTTGAAGTCATCAAGTAGCAAGTAAGTGTACACAATTACAATCACACAGAATACAATATTAAAATATTAACCTGGATAAAAATACTAGAATGTTGCAGTCATGATGGACTTATCATTTGCTCTTCAAATATCATCAATGATGCAAGTCTCACGTAGGTTTTGGCGTGTCAGAAGACTATGTGGGTCCTGTATATCACCATATTCACAAAATCCGTCTACATTGATGAAGCCCCTTGTTCTGAGACTAGCTCTGCGTCGAGCCACTCAGGTTCTCAGACTGTTAAGTTTATTCCATACAACACGGTGAAAACATCCTGAAAAAAATACCTCATTAACACATCCCCAATACCCTTCGTGTAGCGAATGTCGCCATAACTGTAATAGGCGTGTTGCAGGGTCATGATGGAATTGCTATAGTTGGCTGCAGGAAGCTATTTCTTACCATTTGTCTTCGAGGTCGAAGGTAATGTCCAAACAAGTGGTTTTTGTGTTCACATTCCTGCTTCATCTTCTCAATATCTTTAGCTGATGAAACGAACCAATTTTAAGAGGAGGTATACTTCTACCGTCAATGCAGATAGTAACCTGCGTTGATATACTGGTCGTTAAATTGAACTAAATAAAAATATGTTTTAAGTTACAAATACATTTTGTTTCATTTGTACAGTAAATAAGTTTTAAGACATGGTTTGCTTTGACGTGTAGCTGAATTATCTTTCTAAGTTATATCATCTGTATTGGACGCTGTGACTGGAAGCATGAGGAAGATTTTAGAAGTTCTTATGGATAAGTTTGACAAGGCGCAATTTTCGGTGATTATTACTCTGGGTTAGTCATAAATTTCACCAATTACCGGTATCTGCGTAACTAGCATTGTATCTTGTCAAGCAGAAACATTTAGCTTACTGACATTACGTAGAATCGTTCTAGTGAACGAGCATATACAAACAGAGTTAATATTGGGGCTGATGTCAGTACCGTCTTTATAGGTGATTCAGAATTAAGTGAGCACTTAAAAAAGCCCTGATTAATTAATATTTTCAGCCAATTTATATCTTCCCGCTGAATGTATACGTAAATGTTGACACGTGATTTTATCTATATAGGCTTGTATAGCGCTTACATCTACATTACACTATTGTGATAAATGATATCTACAACTTCAACTCGTTAATTACTCGGGTGCTGAATATATGCTACACTCAATGGTAATCCAAGTTATAAATACCTGCGAGTCAACGTTTTGTAACACTGGTTTCTGTACATCGACTCTTATTGATTCAACACGCACTATTGCCGTTACTAATCTTGTAAATGCGTTCACATATTTGAATTTGTAACTCAAAACCGCTACTAGAAACACACATGACACACGCGATTCAATTATTCAAGTTCCTTTCAGCATACTGACATGAACGACGACGACGCGTTTAACATTAAAAATAAATAACGTTATTTTCTTAATGTGCGAAACCTAAAAAAAAGTGCTGTTTATAATATTCCAGATACTCAGGCTGGCGATCGTAAGACGTAACAATTTACAGATTACGAATGACTTCACGCCATTCGTCAATGATATTCATAAAAAAAAGTCATTTCTAATACTTTTGGATGTGTTTATCAGAAACCCATCTTTATTAAACAACGGACAAACACAATCTGTGACTCAACTCGCTTCCAAGCGAAGGAGCGGCGAAAACCTAACTTTTATGCCGCCTAGTGTAATTTGGAACTATGACCGTAGCGCGGAGCGCTAGCGGCAATGAACAGTGACAGTTGATGTTCGGCGGTCTGATTGCGTCACATTGTGCTGGCGATAATTAAGTCATATTACATAGTAAGTATGACACTAAGATCATAAATAAATAATATAAAGTAAATTTAACACAGAGGGGGCGATTGCGTTTCAAGTTCTTTCACTAATGTTGTATTAAAATAGGAAAATACCTGGAATTACACGAGATGATTCGCTACCAACCATACAAACGACGTGGTATCTATTGTTAATGTTGACTTATATGCAGTAACGGCTAGTGATTTTTTTTTTCAGAGGTTAAATCTAAGTGCTTACTTTATCCCGAATGACCTACACTTATGCTGTCGGCTATAGAGAGGTCCTCGGAAATGTTAGATTCAGCACCTGGAGTTCTCTCCGCAAGCACCACCCACCATAAACTTTATCTCTTACCGATGCCAGCACAGCTATTTGCTGAAGTTGGTTATTGCCGAACTTTCCCATAAAAATAGATTATCTTCCTTGCCTGCAGTGGAATTGACCTTATTCTTGACGACTTTCCAGCAGTCTTTGCGACTGGCATACTCTAGTTGTTTTACAAGGCCAAATGATACTGATTTTTGTCTAACCTGCCGTAACCACTGAAAAGTATGAACCCCAGAAAGGGAATTTGGCGATATTTCTCTCTATCTACTGGATCTTGGAGAAGGGGCTATTAAGGTGTACTAGAAATTGGCTTTGTCCTTCTCCATTGCTTCATATCACGAAGGTGTAGTTTGCAGATCTACGTTAAAAAGCGGAGAAAGCTATTTTGTTAGATTTTTCCAGAAGTGGGTTCTATGTTAGTGACATATTTAGAGAATTACGGTACCTAAAACACCAAAACCTATGTTTTAATTAATTATATTTTATTGATTGGCTACGTTAAATGGACCGATTCATTGAGTGAAAACATTATTTTAAGTGCCACACTACAGGGGTTTTCGAAACTTCACGATCTGGAGTAGGGTAGGCAATCACATGACCAGGCTTTGTCGATCACCAGGGCTGTGGTAAGTCTGTAATGATGTTCAGAGATTTAAGATGGTGTGAATGAAAAAAAAAAGATGCACATATTTCATACCTGTCAAATGTTTTATTAAATGCGACATATGCGGTACATTCTTTAAATGCGTTATTTTATTTCTATTACATATAATATTTGTTTCGTGCTTGGTTCTTCGATATTTTGAACACAATGTTTTCAATTTCACTTCATTGCGGTTTTTGTTATATATTATGTACCGTTTACAATTTTTTCACGTAAAATGGCGGCATTTCGTCTTCTAACATCTGTCTGCCTGCACCGAGCAGGAAAGGTGAGGAGTTGATTGAGAGAATGTCAGCTGGACATTTGGGTGGGTTAGTTGCCAAGTGGTGTAAGTACAAAATGCAAATATTTCAGGAGAGATAATTTAAAGTTTGTGCCTGTGTTAAATTTCAGGGATTTCTTTATTTAATACATAATGCAATGGAAAAATGTAGTGGACTAGGACGCACACCATTTCGTAAGTATGTAGACCTCACTGCAGGAATTCTACAGTGGTGTAAGTCCATTTTCGATTTTTTGTGACGTACACCACTTGGCAACTAACCGCACCCATTTGATCGCAGGTAAACTTTACTTGGGTAACGTTTCGCACACCTTAAGGGGGATTTACAACGATCCGTCGCGTCCGCCCGTCATCCGTCCGTCCGCCAGTTTTTTAGCCTGTTCCTTCCGTCAGAAATGCTAGCGATTTACAAAAACCCGTCATCCGTCTGTCGTTAATCCTTTAATTTGCAATGCTACCAATGTACGAACAGAAAACTTCTGTGGAATATAAAAAAATCCTTCAATATATAATTTATTTCTACAGATTTTTACTCAATCTATAGTTGCTTATAATTGCAAAAACGGGTTTTCGCCACAAAGAAATTTAACGAGTGTAAGTATTTACTAATTAAATTACTTATGGTGTAATGTGAGTAAGCATTATGTAAAAAATAATTTCGGTTAGTGTTTAAATTTTTCCCGGATGCCAAAACTAACACTATCGTATTATAAAATAGAATATGCAGCGTCATCTAGTAAATGTAAAAAAAATCACAGCCTTCTTCTTAAAATAAACAGTTAAAACGATCGTCGCCATCTTTAGAAGGCTGTAGTTTCACCCGTCCGTCCGTCAAAAGTTAAAGCTTGGCAAGCTTTCGACGGACGAACGGATAGAATTATTCCAGACACCTGATTGGCTAAAAGTCACGTGATCGACGAACGGATGACGGACTGACGGACGCGGCGGATCGTTGTAAATCCTGCTTTAGAGTGAAATGTTGACTTGCCTTCTCTACCTCTGTGAGCTTTCTAAAACGCCTAATGATAGTTACTCACGTCTTTTTAAGATAGTTAGTCAGGTCATTTGATGAAAGACGTTATTACAAATATAGATTGTTACGCTGCTATTTTGTTACATCGCCTAATTGAACACTGGCATACTGCAGGCGAAGATAGGGAATTGTGTACTTTAGTCGGGGTGGGGGAACGAATTTTTTTTCAACAAAAAACATTGATATAAGACATTGCATGTTATGGGCTGCAATATGGCGCCGTTCAATTTGGTAACACATAGAGATAGTCCGTAAGTACTTATTGGAAACATATGTCGTGAATGTACACATCAAGTGCAGATAAAGTACGAATGTAAACGTGACCTCTATTAATGCTATTGCAGTACCTTTTCCTTCACATTATACGCATTTGCTGTCACGTCACGTGGATTATGATAATCAATGTAATCCCCTTCACGCGACATGTTTTTTATTCAACCACATCCAATAACATCCTGGAACCTCTTACTTAACCTATGCTTGGTCAGGACACACTCAGTAACGTGTTATCACTGCATTGTTAGTAAATAAAATATGTTTGTTTTTACTGTTTCATCATCCTTGAAAATTTTATGTTTGAATTTTTAAACATCCGGCATGTTATTTCGAAAAGTACATGATGTGATGTTTTAACATCATCAGAATTTTTTGGTACTAATTTAAACGTATTCCAATAATTTTCAATACAAAATGGAACGAAATGTTAGATCCAACATTACGAGTTATTATAGAAGAATAGTTTTGATTGGAGCATGTAAAATTGTGCAGGTATATTTGTCAAAAATTTGTTTTCCATACAATAGTCTGAGGATGACTTTCTTTGATACCTGCAGACACATCTGTGACGATACTAAGTATTTCTTTAAGAAGGCATATCAGCGGTGAAAGGTGTATATGTTAGGTCTACAAGGGGAGCGATGTTTGTTCCTACACAGAAATAAAAAGTTAAATTACAAAATTTATTACATTGTAGGACCTTCTCAAAGTGACCTTGTATCCTGCAATGCGATTGATTTTGAATATTTTACTTGCCTATAAGCTGAAAGTTAGCCTGGTACTTTTTCAAGGAAGCCCAAACTATGTGCAATTTTTTAAAGGTAAGCCGCAAAGAAACGAACCCTTGACCTAAAGATCAGAGCCAACTTTACTAAATATTACACCAAAGAGTAGTCCTTACATAGTTCACTTCCCAGCCAGAAAAAAAAAAATTCCTGATCTTTGCGCCGATAATTAATGTTACGATTGCAACAAAGCCAATCACGTTATCGTTTTGTAGTACATTCGTATCTAAATTATATGTCTCGACGTGTCAGCCTTATCTCAATAACTTTTGAAAACTGTTCCATAAACGTACCAGTTTGAACCACTCCCGTTATTTCGCAACGTGAACTTCTCTGGACTTTAAGAACGCTGAATTAGCGTGTTATATAAACCAAATGCAAGTAGACATAAACTGCAGAGAAAAATACAATACCTTTAAATATTGTCTATTAAAAATCACTCTCGATGAGACGATGAAATAAGAACTACACATCCCCATTGGCGTTGTTTCAGAACTTACGATGCTAAAGTTTCTGTGTTCGAATACCAGGAGAAGCATCGATGTGTTGCTACATTAATTTCATTTTTGTGCTTAGCTTATAAAACTTCGCTGATATAAAGCAGAACACCTATTTACACATTTAAGTTACATGCAATGGCGTTCATGTGCATTCACACTCATTCGTGCATACATTTTGGGGCATAGTACACGTACGATTTTGTGGGCTTTTGTCAGCTGCTGTTCGTTCACCAATTTTTTCGAGTAAGTATAAAACAAAGCCCTTTTTCAGTTCGGGTCTTAGAACAGCTGTATCTTTTGACCCCTCCTACCCTTTTTTGTCAGTGCGCTAGCAGTATATTTTTACTTTCATGCATGCATGCATGCATGCATGCATAGATTGATTTAGTGCGTATGTTTGTATTCGTGTACTTACATAAGAGTGGGGTAGATATTACTCCCCCGATACGGAAAGCTAATAAATACCAAACGAAGAATTGTACAAGAACAGTTTTTCTATGCACGAACAGTGCGTTCAAAATGCGGTTGTACATCATCGCTGGTTTAATGCCACGTTCTCTATTGTTTATGTAACATCATATAGAGTTTCTTCACGTGTACATTTATGCTGAACCGACAAACTGAATGATCTAAAGATGGAAATAACATGCCAAGGTTGCTGACACTCATTCCGAAATCACCGCAGGGCAACAGAAATCTACTGAGAACTGTTCAGTCAGTGCATCGACAAGGGAGGATGTGATATTTAAAGTGTGCTGTTGTAAAGCTGCGTTACGTATACCATTTGTGAATAACAAGTGTTGCCATTATGTTGTACGTTTCGTATTTATAGCTCATCTGCAAGTTTTTCTAACTCACTCCCTACATGCAAACTGGCAGAATAATATGTGCAATTTTACTATGTTACTGATAAATAATATAAAACATGTATCATGTTTACTTTGCATGTGTGTAATGTTTTGTTTTTCAGAAATGATATCCGCCATATCTGGAAGCCGGAGAAGTTTGGCTAGCTGATTGGCCATACATATATAGACACGTCTCACAATCAAGCTGATCAACTATATGTCGTTCCTCGTACCTCAACATTAGGTGTTCTCCTCGCATGTATCTGAGTATAACTTGTAACCTAAGAAACTCTCTGTGTTATATTACGGAAGATGTTTCAAAGGAATTTTCTTGGTGCATCTTAACACTATATCTAATGTACACATTAGAACGTAATTGTCACTACCCGAATAACTAACTCTGTTCAATGAACAATATTGTTAACTAGCACAATTCAGTATTTGTGTATGTAAATTGTATCACAGGCCTCAAGAAAGTAAGATATATTTTCGTCAAAGCAGTGCATAGTAAGTTTCTTGTAACTGTTGGGGGAAATAAATGAAGAATCTGTAAACGCTCGGTTATATTTTTTGAAAGAAAACTATTTGCATGAGTAAATAAATGTGTAGTACAAGTATGGGACTTGTTGTTTTGCCATTATTAATTACGTACGTATCCCTTGATATTATTCGTTACTTCACTCGAGATCAATTTTGTGAGTGTTTCACACACAAGGACGCAGCTACCAGAGGTTTTTTGCACAAGTGTTTTTGACTACACTCAGTCAGAGAGCTAAAATTAAAGACCAAAAATATCGACTAAAACATCCATTTTTCATTAATGGTTAAATCTTGGGAAACATTTTCCAAGACCATGCGATAATATGCATTTTTACTTGTATTTTTTTCAATCGCGAACAAGGAGCCAATTGGTGTATGCGTCATTTTTTGCTACCCTAACAGCTGGTTTGCGGTTAACCGAGCGCTCTGGAAGTAATAATTAGTTACTATTTAAAGCTCACTATGTGCGACAGAAATTAATATTCCTTTCAGCTTACAAGAGATAAGTGTTAACGAGCTTATAAAGTGATAATCCGAAATTGTCGAACTTCCGTTACTGATAGTCTTACAACCAATTTCTTTAAATAGTTAAAAAATATATAAAATAATTTTCCCGCTAACTTTAAAATGATAGGAAATTAGCTTAAATCAACTGCTGTAATTTCTATACTGTTTTCCATTGGTATCATTCGTGCTGTAAGAAAATAATCGTGGTTACCAAACTTCTATTAAATAGATGCAACATTCCAGTTTGGCCGTTGGCATAATCTGGAAACTTCCACACAACAATTAGTTATGTAGAAGGAGAAAACAACACCTTCCTTTTACTGAACACATTGTTACGTCTACAGAACATATTGTTGTTGGAACAATGTAGATGAATTCGACAATCAGACTGGACTGTTGTCAATATTTTAACGAAAGTACGACAACTATAAGAAAACTTTCTTTCAATGTGTATGCCGGCCATGAGTTTAGTTTATAATGGTGTCATAATTATGCTAACACTTGTGGCATATGTGCATGGAACGAGGGGTTAAACGTAAATAAGCCTAGCGAATGGAAAGTCCATCACGTAGGAGCTTCTCTTTCCACACTTTGCCCATGTAAGGGAACGTCTCATATAGGAAATCACGCACAGATCAATCGATCAACCCACGAGATTATTCCTTTCACGTGTTACTATAATTATGAGTCATTCTTGTACAGTTGAGTTGAGGAGAGTTTACTTCCAGTCGACATCAAAACTGACTCTTTCTCTTCGTCATTGTGTAAGGCATTACAACATACAGGATTTATTTGCTTAGACATACTCCATTGCGAAATAAATTACTGTCGAAAGAAAACCAAAAATAAGGCAAGAAAACATAAATAAGCAGAGTATACTTTAGTCATCAGGACACATACACAACAAGAAATTCCAAAATTGGAACCCGATTCCAGTTTTGGAATTTCATGTTGCGTATGTATCCTGATGACTAAAGCATACTCTGCTTATTGATGTTTTCTTGCCTTATTTTTGGTTTTCTTTTGACAGTCATTAATTTCGCAATGGCGCATGTCCAAGCAAATAAATCCAGTCATGCACTCCCATTGCACAGTTCTTTCAAAGATCATTACAACATACAGTCAGTTGCAGGCTAATCAGACGTGACAAAACTCAAACCTCACATACGCGGAGAAACGAGGTGTGTCCAAAGTATTTCTTGGAAACATCGTCCGCTTTGCTGTCACGTATACCACTGAATACAAGTGGAAAAAATTAACATCTATTAGTGTCATATAGCAGTGGTGTTAATAATACGGCTGCTGAAATGCATAGACAAACTTCTATACTTTGGTAACTTCTATAACTACACATATTCAATGCCTATATCGAACAAGCCCAAGAGGAAAACCGTCACCGCGATAGACGGAGGGCATGCAGGTTGGCTTCTGTCTGCAACTCAGTGAGTGAATTTGTTCATGCTCTGATCACCAAGAACTAGCTGTATGGCGCTCACACCAAGAACGTACTAGAAAATACGTTTCTGGGTTTCACAAAGACCAATCACATTAAAACAAAAGTCGTTAAAGTTTTATAAAGATCTATCTAAGTAGATAACTCAGTATTTTAAGCCCGTTAAACCCGCCATTGGCTGTACTATCGTAAAATTTTTTTGTCAAAACTCAAGAGCAGGGTTTCCTTACTGACATTATAAAACGTAATCGTAAACATATTTTTCTTTGGGTCAAAGCAGTAACGGTATAGTCAATGCAAACAAAAATAAGTTGAATGTTGAAACTAAAAATTAACAACGAAAACCGCACGAAACTTCGACATTGAAAATTTAAGTGGACAGAAAATGGCTGCGTCCCTGTTCGTGTATTGCTGTTATATGGAAATATTTGTAAAACGAATGGTTTTGAAATAATTTTTTTGGTGAATGATTGTATCAGTTATGTTATCATATTACTCTTGGGCCATTTATGTTTTGCAATGAGTTTACCCTTTATCTTGTAACTGCATGAAATGTAGAGTTATCGATGGAATAAAAAAGGTCTCTAACTTTGATGACAATAATAATTCATGTGTATGGATCACTTTTCCTATTTGATTGTTCGTTGTTAAATTAATACAAACAATTTATTGCAATGTTTTTTCATGTCAATTTCTGTTCAGGCTGTACAGTTTTCCTAGTCAGACTGTCAGCGATATATATACATACTTTGCTACGAAAGACGGTATTTCAATTAAACATCACCTGAACATGGTTGTTTTGTATGTGTTATGTAAGATTTGACTGAATATTAACACATTTTAAGTTAATGATAATTCAAATTTGATTTACTCCACATACTGCTTAGTATAGTTAAGGAAATGGTAACTATCGAAAATGATGAAAGGCTATAAACTACTTCAAGGTGATTAATTCAACTACGAACAGTTAATGTGAATTCATTATGGTGTTGAAATTTCTTTCGTTTGGTTTCTTATCAAAGAAACACAAAGGGTTGCTTGACATACACGACGCAACGTGTGAATAGCACATCGTTCAATTCCAACAATAAAAGCAACGGGCGTTTCAAGACAGCTGAAGAATGAGATTATCTACGACGTATACGAAGCAACATATGCTACTATAAGTAGGGATGTGCTCATTTCTCGTTATTACTAGGCGACAGGCCAGAAGTGACTGGGCCACACTCCCTTCGTGATGTACCATCACCATCCTATAATATGGCTAGCACCTCATTAATGGTGACGGTAACAAATTACAAAGAAGGAAGATCGTGGGTTGTGAATCCCTATTCCTTGCGAGAACGCCTAAGCAAGGTTAATCCTCAAACCGAATAAAGCAGGATGTCGTAACATTCAAATACTCAGTACAGTAATACCTAAGTAATTAAAAATTAGCAATAGCTGCAAGCAAAACCACATTGAAATTTCAATCATGTAAAACAAGTTTTAACTTCAAGTATAAGATCAAAGTTCCGGGTTCAATACCTACAAATCGCCAACAGAAGTCGAAACATTAGAAATTAAAATAAAAAATTCAAAGAAAACACTAAACATTAATTTTCATTTTAAAGGCAGGCACGAGGACTTTATCAAGTTAATGTGAACTTTATCAATCATAATGAGGTCCTAGGCGAGATTACTGAAAAGGGTGTAGTAAAAGACAAATACAAATATTACACATTAGCTAGCCCTATTCTTATAGGGAACTAACTTGAACAAGAACAAAAAATGCTGACTTAGTCTCATACATCAGTAACGAGTACACACAATACTCTCACATAACTGAATGGACGATTTGAAGTACGCGCCCCTTGACGTCACACCGCAGGGGAAATACTGTGGGAAACAAAGCTTGTTTACAAACATGTTGATTTGTTAGTTGGTAATAGCAGAAAGCAAAAAATGTTGAGCATGTATATATTTGCACGCAAGGGTAAAAAATATTAGTTTCAATTTCATGGTTAAGATTCGCAAATACATAAGATTAATGTTTACCAGAAAAAGCAGCAAATTCCAAACAATTAATCAATTTTCTTGACGTACATCTCACCCGGGACATTTGACGCCAAACAGCTAAATGAAGGTTATGTTCGGCTGCGGTATCCATGGAGATAGGAATTGTATCCCACACCTGACTGAAGCTCCGCCTCTTTCAAGTCGTCCATTAACCCCTATACTTACAGGAAGTACACTTCAGGGGAAGAAACGCCCCAAAATACGCACACAAACTAGAGCATAACCTACCTAGTCCCATACATCGTTAGTATGCATACAATACCTACACCCTTTGAACAGTCTCATAAAGCGGGTACATTAAGGTGCATGAAAATATGCAACAAAATTACTATTATTAATAAAACCGAGCTTTAAACAACATATTTTCTGCAATAATTTATTTTCTCTGCAAAATTCAAAATTACCCGCTAACAGTTATGAAATAATATAGCAACAAAATTAAACAATAGAATTTAATGTCTGCCCCACTCTCGAAATTACTGAAGTTACCAAGAGTTAAACTGGAAGAAACCCGAACGCGAATGTTACTTTAAATTTACTGATCAAGAGAAACAACGAAAAACTGCATAAACAGAAACGAAGCACTAGGACGTGGGCCATCATGTTACAGGACTTCAACTCAAGAAAAACCCAAACAATAAACTAAACAAGGCGCCCAAAATTAATTAAATACAAGTTCTTCAGCATAACGACCCATTCAACATTTACAATGACGATAGACAAGAGGAAAACTTACATGAGCTGGAAGCCGACTGAACACATATACAAAAAATCACGGGTATAAATACCAGAAGCGAGCAAGAATATAAGCCAAAATATAGTCCTTACAACATGGCGGAAGAACAACTACAGTTAAAAATATTATTTTGTCAAAACCAGAAATATGAAAAGGAAAGTACAATGTAATAACTACACAACTCACTAACTACAATATTAATTATATATAAAACTCCTTTCTTAACTTCGCAATTTGAAGGTGCGTGGTAGTTAAATAAATGCTGAAAATATCAATTGATTTCAATGCTTTTTTCGAAGCCAATATGGATAAAATACTCAATGACAATAGTAGTAGAAAATGGTAATTGGCAACTTTATGAGTAAATATTTATCCAGAATTACTAATTCGTTACGCGTGATCTCTTGCGCCGCAGTTAAATGCACGAGGTTCCGGCGTCAGAGATTGTGCCTCAGAAGTTTGTAACACTGGGAACAGTTTTGTTTAAAACGTTGGCTAAAACTATTGTCTAGGATTGCTATTGTTTAATTTTCGCAAATTAGCTTCATGAAACATACAGTTATAGATTAATGACTTTAGCGTTGAATTACGTACCACGCCCTCTTAAAAGGAAAAATAATATGTATTACTCTTGGAAATATTTTCTTGATGTTCGATAACAGTCACTTGAGCGCGCTAGTGTTGCGCGAGGCTAGCCGCGCTGTCTGCACCTGTCTCTCTGCTTACTTAGAGCATGGATAACTAGAGATAGCTTGGTGCCTTTGTTGTGAAACCTACATCTAGCGATAGGCAAAATATACGAAAAACGCTACAAAATAATTAATGTTGCGATATACATTTTCAAAGACCTTGAGAAATGAGATTGATAGACTATTGAATCTTTACAATCAATACACAACAGATTAATTTTTATTCATTCTTTAAACTACTGGAAAACGAAAATGCCAAGACAACGTGAACAGAACATGTAAACAAACTCTTTTATTTTAAACGAAAATGAACGAGAATTCATGGATGCTGGTAATATGCGTCAGCGAATAATTCTGTATGTACTTCTTTAAATGCGAATTACATTTAAATACAATATACTCACCGCTATGTAGTAATAATTATGAAACTTGTTTCGCTCGGTGCCCATCAACAGCTGATTAGATCTAGGAATCACATCACAGCATGGAAAGGGATAGGCAATAAGCTCTCTAGTTGTTACCTATGCTCTAAGTCTGCTTAGTCCATATTACATCTATGGCGAAGATACGTCATGTTGACAAAGTTCAATTGCGTTGTAAAATGTTCCGAACTATTACAAGAGGATTATTAGGTACGTATAAGCTTCTGTTTACGTCAAAGTGTTTAAAACGTCGCAGTGGACAAAAATACACATTAATTGCTGATAATTCACGATGTCTGAACTGCCTCGTGTGACGTCAAATTACGTCGCGAACCAACAAGGTCGAGGTCTTCATGACGTGAGAGGGTTTTACGGCCCTTTAACAAGGTCTTATCATTCTACGAGGGTGAAACGAGGCGAGGGGATGACACAACAACCCTGCCCGAACTGGGATTGAGACCCAGGACCTCTCATGTTAGACCGGTTACTGACCGACTACGCTACAGAGGCCAGCTTAAAAAAATGGAGCATAAAGGGGCGGGGCCCAATTTTTTTTGTGAAATATACATTCGAAGCATCAGAAATGAAATCACATTACGGCGTTTGTTATATAACCATTTTCTTACAGAAATGTAATACATGGTTATTTTTATTTTAGTCATATTTTTAATTTATCCACGAGGCTGCAAGCTAGATTGTTACAATGGGTGCAAAGGCGATGATCTATAGGATGTCCCAGCCTGAATCAGTCCTACAGTTGCAACGCCTCTAGATCCTGAACGTGTATAGTTCCTGCAAACAGACGAAGTACGTGAAATTTATATGGTATAGGTGGTTCGGGATTAAATGAGCACTTTTGAAAACCCTAGTAACTTTTTTCCTTTTAGAATATTTGTATTTTCAAGCGACTTTTTCAAATAAATAAACCACCCTTCACAACAACCTTAGTGTACCTACAGATTGTTCTGTACTCAAAAGTTTACTTCTGAGGTCGCAATACATATTACTTTTTAATATACTCTGGTCTTGAAGAGTGTTCGAGAACCACATATAGTCCTGCATAGCATCATGTGAAGTCATTATGTTTATAGTCGTCGAGCATAGTCAAGAACGTGACATAATATGACAAACTACAGATTTGTCTACCTTTGAGACGAATATACGGCGTAGAATCCATTTTCATCTTGCGTAACACATTCCATTGATCAGTTGTTTTCCTGACTGTTTTCATAATAGTTACGCTACCAAAAACCATATTCTCGTGTCTTACCATGATATTTAGTCACGTTTCATTAGTATACTAAATTTATATATATACTTAATTGACAATTCCCACTAGTCTTGTAATGGAAAGAAAACTATAAAGGACAGCGTAAAGCTAAGTTTGTACTTAACCCATACGGCGCTACTCCTTCGTTTACGAAATCTTTAGACACGAGTAAAAACATTAGTAAGTATTTTAAGTCCTCTTACTCCTTTACAAACTACCACTGACTCAGGGCCGTCATTTCTGGTTTTTCTTTAAGGGGGGGGGGAGATATTTTTTCGGCGACAGTAACCTTTTGCATCTTTTTTATTAATTAAGCATGTATAAACTAGAAACTTTAATAATGAAAAATCAGTTATATGTGCTTAAGTTAGCATTATTTAAATAACCAAATACAAAAAATATATGTAATACACTTAAAATACTAAATCCAAGGGGGATGAGGCATTTCCCCCCTGCCCCCTCTAAATGACGCCATTGCATAATTCATATAAAGCCGTGAAAGAAATATGAGATGAGGTAACGTTGCAGGGGGCGACTTTCAGAATCAAACTGCTTCAGTGAATAAATATTTACTCATGTTTTTAGATGTTCCCATGTAATTTGGTCAAGTCTTTTCTGCCTCCAAATCAAGTTCATAATATTACATTATGAACGAATTTTCTACCATAATTTAAATCTCATCGAAACTTATACCCTTTATTTAATTATAAAATACATAATATTTACAAAAAAATTCTGACTACCTCTAGAGCAATGTATGGATTGTTTTTAGTCAAGTGAGTGAGATAATTTGGTCAGAGCTTAACATCGAGGTCTTCAGCACTGGTGAGGGAGGACATGAGGTGAGTGTGGAGCAGCGCCGGATTGTAGATGCAGGGGAAACGGGAGATCTCCGAGAATACCCGCCGACCAGCGTCATCGTCCGGCACGATTCCCACATGCGAAAATCCGAGGACAGACCCCGCCAGGAATCGAACCCGGATTGCCTTGGTGAGAGGCGAATGGTCTGACAAGTCGGCTACAGCGGCCCCTGTTTTTAGTCAGTAACAGCGAAAGCTCAACTTTTGTTACTAACTATTGCTAAAGGCGATCCCCTTAGTCATCGAAAATACCAAAATAAATTCAACTTCGCAATTAAAGTATATCCCCAGCAGAGTAAGTGTTACTCGTGCCGTTCCTGCAACAACGTGAAGTCAAACGTGCTGACTGTATTGGAAACTTCAATCTCATTGTATAAATAACTATACTGCACGACGGAAGGTTATTTTTCGATTAGCGCGTTCATATACTGCTGTATTTGGTACGGTCAATAAACGAAGTATGTGTTATGGATACACGCTTACACAGACTGTTGGTTAACACAAATGTGGACCTGAATTCCAAACCATGCTAACTCCGAAATTTAAGAAATAGCAATAAAAGATAATATATATTTCGTGTGCATTTATATCTGTCATAAATGTGCTACTAATCAAAATACAATTACCTTACTGTGGTCAGTAAAATATATCAGACAGAAATAGATACACACCAATAAAATATTATTTTTTCCTAATCCTTAAGTTTCGGAGATAGCATGATTTGGAATTCAGGCCCCCAAGTGTAAGTAGAACACAGATAATTTAAGAATAGATAACAGCTTGAGAAAAGGCGCTGTTTAGAAGTTACATTTTCATATGAAAGCATATGTTAATCAACATTTATTCTAGTTTTCACTCATGTATACTTACTTTTGAGAAGGCCCTCTTCTCGTTTAATCTCCAATATGTGGTTACCAGAATGGTTTTCTGTGGAAAAAGTTCAGGATGACTAACTGTAAAGCAATTTCGCAATTTTGCAAAACTTCTCTTTACAGGATGTCAAATTAACAGTCTTGAAAGTTTGACGTCGTACTTCGAAGGTTTTAATTATTGCCAGATAATTAAAGATTTTAATGTCGTCGGAGAAAGCATTTGAGAGGAACTTGTTCGAAACACGAATTGCTTATACGGACAAAATATGTAACAGTATTTTCGAGTACTGTCATGCAATACTTTTTATGAAAATTGGTTTCAGTTTGCTGAGTATCCACGATATCAGTAGTGGCACGACTATATCGCATATTCATCTGGTAATAGCCTAAGACTTCTCAGATCTATACACACTCTGGCCAAAGTCAAATATCCATTGCCTTCTAACCGTAATACATGTTACCACCATGAGTTGTTTCTTTATTTATCACTGGCTTGCAGTCGTCAAAGATGTGTTAAAACTGGTGTCTAATCACAGACGGAGTAGTGAAGTATAAATTATTGGCATTCAACCTGACCTAGAATCAATACATGGAATAATCTTGCCTCTAATTATTGGCCCAAAATTGTGTACCTTACATATGAAACAGTTTATTTACACTCATAGCTTCGTAAATAATTTTTATACGTTTAAATTAAGTTTAATGAAACTAGTAGTAAAATTATTTATGTAGCACTATGAATCATGTACTGTGTGTTTACTACGAACATTTGCTTGGAACGTGCAGAATATATACTGTGTTTAAAATACACGTAATTTGTATTGTACGTCTATGTAAAAAGTAAAGTATTTGCTTAACACATGTAACGACAACATGTGCAACATTGTCCTAAGGTTTTCAGTTTACAGAAATTACCACGAGTACTTGCAAAAAATGTTTTTTAAGTACAATAATGGTTTACAGTGTACTTCATAAACGGCCACAGCCTCAGGCGAGTATTAGCATGTTGGCACAACTGCAAGATTACACCCTGCACGGAGGAGCGACCAGGAATTTGGAACTAGCCGTCATTGTCGCGTGTGTGAGAGGATCCCCCAGAATAGCTGGATGTCGTCCATGGAGGTGTCGCGGCACGTCCTGCGTCCAGGTTCTGGGAATATATTTTTAGACGTGAGGCAATGTGATCGATAATTCGAAGGCGCAGAGTTCGCACGCCCTCTCCCCTTCCACGACACACGCTTTATTGAGATCTTGGAGATGTCTGGCCATGCATCAGCGCACATCCTGGCACGCCGTAAAGGTCAGGATCTGTTGCGCAGCGGCGTAACTGCATGTCGTTGGTTGCAGCGTGTTGGGAGGAAGAAATACTACTTAACGTGCGTTCCATATCTTCTTCCACGAAAATAAAACACATTGAAACTATGCTTCTCTATTTTTGATTTATTGATACTATACATTGAAGAAACATGATTTCGGAACACCTTTAAAAGTTCGTGGACCCGGTGCCTGAGACGTGCTACAGTGTGGTATGGAAAGTTTTTTTATCTAGTTTAACTATTAAAAATGTTTTCAGTGCATTTACCTACGAAAAGAAGACACACTTCAAACTGTGTCCAATTGATTTAAAAAATGCCGTCCGCTAATTAAAACACATGATTCCCAACCACCTCAAAAGTGCAGAAAATGACTTTTTGACGTTACTGTAACTGAGAAAATAACCGTAATCGGAAAACTAAATTATAGAAACCTGCATTAGTAGTATGATTATGGTCCTTCTGGCACATGGAGCCGGTGTGTAGATTTCGGCCGAGAGTGGATTTGTCCACCATGTTGTGACGTCACGTCCCCAGCTGCCATGTTGGATGACCTTGACCTTTAACCGTGACCTTGACCTTGACCTTGAGTGTCAAACTACCAAAATTTTCCAAAAATTCGAAAATTTAAAAAAATTTAAAAAAATTTAAAAATTTAAAAAAATTCCTAAAAATCCCGAAAAAAATATTACCTCTATCTTGTTTCCGGACGCCATCTTGGTGTTTCTTCCGAAAATTTTTCGATTTCGCATTCCATTATAACCCCGCACGTGTTTATTAAATAAACTTTTTAATAAAATTCTTTTTATTAAAATTCTCATTAATAAAACTTTTTTTAACAAAAAAAAGAATTAATAAAAAAACTTTTTATACAAAAATTATTTAATTAAATCAAATACCGACACGTCTCCGGTAAAGAGAGTTGCTAGAGAATACAGTTTAAAGACAGTTACGAGTGACTACCTTAATCGGCTGTCGCTCACGATATAAATACAGTCACTGAAACGTCTTAAATAAAAATAAGAACTGAAAACATCTCCACTACATGTATAAATAAATTGAAATTAAAATTGCCACGGCAGTAACTCAGTCCCGTCAAGCATAAAGACGACTCCCTCTGTCAGGGTATCCATGAGTAAAATAAATGTAGGCTGATACGTTTGTTATGTATGTGAGAGGCTGACGTCTGGGTTTTAGTGTAAGATTGGTTAAACTTTACATGTCACTTAACTGATGTAGATGTGCCTTCCTGATGTTCAATCTTCCTGCAACGATTGATGATGATGAAAATAAAATCATTTTTAATAATAACTATTACTTTTAATCCAGCCAAGACAACAACGAGGTTAATCAAGTTACTCCATTCCAAAACATATTTTTCTTCCTCTCCGTAGAAGAACAGGTCTGAACACTCGCCTGGATATTTGACCCCCTTGTTGTTTGGCTGTAGTTCACCAAGTTACCGAGAATATTGTGTTTTATTGGCGCTGATGTTAGGGCGGTCGGACTAAACTCCGCCCACTTCCTTTCTGCTAAGGTAAACGATTTATCAAAACGTATTTTTTATCAATTTATGAAATACTTTCTTCGCTCACAAATTTAAGAAAGGGCTCCAGCAATCTTTATTTACTTTATAAATTTAACAATGGAGAAAAGTGGACGGAGTTTGAATCCGACCGCCCGGAAAACAGCGCCAAAAAGTACGACATTCTCGGTAACTTGACGAACTACGGCCAAACAACAAGGGGGTCAAGCAAAATACATTGTTAGATAGGCGAGTGTCCAGACCTGTTCTTCTACGACCGTGCTCCATATCAACCCTCGGCTTAGACAAAGCTGCCAGACATAGATAAAACAAAATTTAGAAAGATACATAACCATGAGATATAAACAAAACATTATCGCCCTACATAAATAAAACAAAACATTGACTATTAAAGGGAAAACATTATTTGTCACATCACAGGTAACGAAATTTACCAGTGGTGAAGTTAGTGGATCAGAGATAAATTATGATTTACGTGAAACTTGACCCTGCATATGGAACAGCGACGGATTGTAAGGGTGGGGTGGGGGAATACGAGTAACCATAGGAACCAATGGCATCATCCACCACGTTACCCACATGCGGTAATAGAACCCGTATCGCAGTGGTGGGGGGAAAGGTGGTATTACCACTACGTTATGGGAGCCCCGTTATTGATAGATTTAAATCCATAATGCCGTAATTACATAGGCACGACAGAATCGACACGAGGTGCGCGATGCGACACTAAAAATTCTCGTTATTGCGAACACTAGTTTGGCTGCCGCGTGACAAATTCTTTATAATATATATTACATTAAATAGTTCATTGACGCTACGCACAACCTCTTGTACGACAGCCAGTCACATGTTTACGGCATTAGAGATATTTTCCGTTTATTTGTACTATGTTTTAAATACCCACTGGCTTTCCAAAATGTGGAAATAAACTCATAGTTATACGATTGCTTAAAAAGGTTAAGCTTTACTTTTGTTGGCCACCAAAAATAGCTATCTCTCTCTCTCTCTTAAAATATACACAATTTACTTACCACTTCACAAGTTGGACTAACAGTTAGGTGCAAAATGAAATTCCAACTCGAGTAAATTCCATATTTTTCTTTTCGGAATTCGCGTCGCGTCCGCCATTTTTGTCGAGCTGACGTCACAGAAATCTATGTCCTGATTGGCGAACATTTTTTGTTTTTAGTGCCTGTATGATTTCGGCATAATCCTACGACAGCGCCATTACGCGGTTCTGTTAAGTAAGGTGCGTTCAGGACGCCCGCTTCACAACACGTGTTTTATGTCATATTAAAATAAAATGCCGTTGTGAATTAAAATTAAAAAAAGTGTACTTAATTGAGTTTACGTATCTTCCACAAGGTTGGCGAGTTACATACGAATATGGCAAGATTTGATCAAAAGAAATATAAAACGCCACTTAAAAATCAGGCGAAATTTTGTGTTTCCATTTATACCAGTCACGGCCACACAAATCAAATAATAGTATTCATAACAATAAAGCTGCTATCTACTGGTACGTGTAGAGTTACGAAATACTGCATCTGACAAGTTTACTACTTTTAAAGCCAAACATATACATTACATCAACTCAGATTTAGATGTGTTTTTATGTAACGAATGAAATGGGATTACATTTGTCGTACTAATAACCACAATTAGATGGTGTTATGCATCTATAGACCGAGCACCAATTGCTAGTTCGGTATAAAATATGTTTCTGCTTCGAAACGGTCTTATAAAATGTATTTTACTACTATGTCTCGTGGCTACGGATATTCGATTTAAAAGACTAATATACTTTTTGTGAGACTGTTTAAATAAAAAAAACTTACAGCATGCTTTAGGGATAACTTAAAATTGGCGCATAATCTGTTGATGCATAACACTAATCTGACACTTGAAACAACGTACTAAACCGGAAATATATTTTCGTTAGTATCCCATCAGGTACGTTTTTTCGTCATGCTATAAATTTGAATGAGGTAGACTTGTCTTAGTTTTGAAAGTTAGTTCCTTACATTTAGGTTCACATAGGATACTGAGTCCTATCTTAATTGATGTTTACATACAAGCTCCTCTACCGGCTCTCTCCATGTCCTGGAGCAATCAATATAACTGCGTGTAGTGGCAAACATCTGCTTGTAGAATCAGCATCGTCCCTGGGACGTCAACACTGCAGGAAGTCCTGGACCAACATCACCTCCCCTCCTACCACTCGCTTGTGTTAACATATGATCAAAGGAGAGGACTATGACCATGACAAGCAAGGCGTGACGCTCGTGTGGGCGTGCGGGCAATAATTCAAGCCTGACACTCGAGGCGTGACTCATAATTTGAGCAGCTAGCCGGTGTCCAGATGGCTCGCTGCCCAGTGTTACCAACGTCACCTCTTGTATTTTCCCGGCGATAAACTGCTACGAGTAAAATGCTCGTTTGTACCACCCTAAACCTGGGATTACTTTCCACCTGGAGAGTAACTTTCAACCACCTAGAGGGCGATGAATTGATTATATCTGAGCTGTTCTTTTGAGCACGCCATTAAGGCCATGATCTTTCATTTATTTCAAACAATTGCAAATAACTTGAGTATTTATTAACAAAATGCTCTGGAAACATTTGAGACTGTGTACAGTGTTACGATACACAATTTTTCCAGAGCGTTTTTTTTTTTTAATAATGTACCGTTTGCTAACAAAAAATTATTTTGCTTCATTTTGGCTCATTTTCACAACAGAATATGTGCTATTTCAGGGGGAAAACCTAAAAATCCGTTTGGTGTATCGCAACAAAAAAATTCAGATACACACGATGATATATAAATGTTAAAACTGCCAGAATGAATTTTATATATGTATTAATATGCGTTAAAAATGTTTTTCGAAACCATTGCAAAACTAAAGAGCGAGGCCTTAATGTAAGGTAAGAGGGCTTTACGTCTTGACAGCGAGGTCATTACACAGACGGTGACACACAACTTGGTACAATGACAGCAGCTGGGAGAGGAGTCTGCCATGGACTTTGCCTGGAGCGACTTAAGATAACCACGGACAACCGGACTCAGGATGGTCGGAGCCGGGGTTCGAACCCGGATCCTCTCGATTGCGAGTATTAACGTGGTAGCGTTGCGCCACCTCGCTCGTTCACGCCATAACGGGAATATACAATTAGAAACAACAATTCTCTCAACTTTATCACTCGTATTAATACCCAATTTAAATAATACGTAAGCTGACATTTAAGGAAGTTTGACTACTCACGGAAAATAAAAAACCAATGTATCTAAAATAATTAAAACTTTGCTACGTTACCTGTCACCATTGTTCAAAACCGATAATTAATAGAAGTAATTTTTTTCTAATATTGGTTTTGTATGCATTCGTTGGACACACAGTAGCAACGTATTTGTGCATAAAAAATTATTTTCTTTCCCACCTGTAAAAAACACTAACCCCTTTCCACGTAAAAACAAGTTCCAGATTTCCGTTGGCTCCTCGCAATATCGGTCTAACCTATAACGCAAGGTTACCGCACTAGGCGAAAATTCTTGACTCATTTTACACGCCCTATAATGTTAAAATGTGTAGGATACATTAAATAAAGTTGATTGCGGCAACGTGGTTTGTTTATATTTATCTTGCCTACCCACGTAAGAGTTGCTACTTATTTACCAACTATCAGAGAAACTTATATTTTATTTGCTGCAAAGTAACCCCCATGAAACAAATCTGTAAATATTGTACGGTTATGTATGTAATATAAATTGCCTTAAAAAATTCTTTACCACGGTTTGCAGCATGTAACAAAATCTAGTAATAATCATAAATTTTAAACTTCTACCGAGTGTGGCGGTGCAACTATTACACGTTCGACAAGTTTTCGGAAGGATGCGGGTTCGATTCCAGGCTGCTGCCATTCTGATTGAAGTTCTCCTCGGTTTCCCGAAATTGCTTAAGAATAATGCTGGGATGGATCCATAACAAATATTGTGGGCGATAAAAGTCACAGTCCCTGTATTTTTTTTGCAGTCGTATGTAGCATTTTATACCTTGCAGTTCCTGTACTTGTGTACAGTTGTATGTAACCTTCTATAATTATCTCGCAGTTCCTGTACTTGTGTACAGTCATATGTAGTCTTCTATAATTACGTCGCCAACGACGAACCAAGTAAATAAGATCTTAAAATTTGGTAGATGTTTTTGAAGAAAAGTTATAATACGTTTGACACAACAATTGTTACTTGTTGGTTTTATGTGGTTTAAAAACAATTTATTTTTCTACCTGGTACTAAAACCATCATTTCGCAGGGAACTGTGTGGTGCAAACATATGTAATTTGCATACGCGAAGAATATTTTATGCGGAAAATCAAATTTTCTGAATTTTCTAAATTCATTATTGATCACAGAAAAAAACAAACGCTGTTGCAGTTGCCCTCAAAGTTATGCGATTTTGGTTACGTTCAGTTTGGGCTTGTTTCTGTTGAACATCATTAGGTCAGGTTCAAATTAAACGCGCTTATGAAAATTCATTCGCTGATGTAGAATAGGTTATGTCAGTCATGTGATCAGGTTTTGTCGATTACCAAGGTTTGATAACCGTCTGTAATGCTATTCAAGGCATTCAAATGATGGGAATAAAAACATACATATTCTCTACATAACAAATATTTTTAATATTTTGCTAAATGCTACATTTATAGTGCATCCTTTACATGTATTATTTTATATTACGATATAATGTTGGTTATAGTAGCTGACCGAAAGGCCTCAGTCGAAATTCCGATCACAAGTAAACTTACCTGGGATGAAATTCCAAACAACCAAATACATGAAATGTTGGCTGAATTACTCTACCATCGTGAATTTTAATAAGCGACTTTAGTTAGCTCTGCATTACATGGTTTTCGGTCGATATATGAGCATGCAATGAAACGGTAGGATAATTTGACCTGAATCTAAATAGCCTGAACTGACATTAAATAAAAATTGCCTGATTTAATTGTAATAGAGCTGGTTGCTTGTCAACACACTTGCCTCTTTGCATGTCGACTAGAATACTGAGAGCTTGTTGATGTATACTTTTATCACGAAGTGATAATAAATTGGTTGGAAAATAATCTTTTTAAATTTATTTGTACTTGTTTGGTTTTTTAGTTCATAAAATCTGGGTTCATTTGTGAAATTCACTTTAACGTCTTCCCCGTTTTTGCTTAGAGATATGAGACAACATAATAGTGCATTTGTCGTGCTTCTATTGATTTTCGTTATCCTCACCAACTGGACTCCTGTGTAACTTTAATTTCTAATGAATAGTTTAGTATATTATTATTAGCAATAGCAATATTTTCAGTCAACAGAGTATTGAATTAAAAATATGTGGATTCCATTGATTAAGAAAGAAACAACTTTACAGCACAAAACAAAAACACACACTCAACCCATCACAACCAATCAGAGTCAATATGTGCGGCGCGACCAATCAGGAGACAGCTCGTCTACCATTGGCTGAGCAGGATAAGTGGGCTTACCCTATATAAACCCATGGTTTTTCCAGTCTCCTCATCAGTCGCACTCGTGTTCCTGAACCCTGTGTGTACCTGATGACGGGAACAGATCTCAGTTCCCGAAACGTCGTAACACTGTCTGTCTGGAAAACTACTGCGTTTTGTTTCGTCTCTTCATTGTGTCGTTTGTCTTTTCTGTATATGTATGTTATCTGTTGCGTTTTGTCTCGTCTATTTGTTGTGTCTTTTTGTTATTTTTCTGTTTGTCTGATTTTTGCTGTTTTTTTTTGTTTCATCTCGTCGTTGTGTCGCATGTTACTTGGTTTTTTATTTTATTTGTTATTATTTTCATTTATTATTTGTTTGTTCCATGTTTCTATTTGACCCGATTCCATTTTGGAATTTCTTGTTGTGTGTGTATCTTGCTGACTAAAGCATACTCTGCTAATATTATGGTTTTCTTTTACTTGTTTAGTTTTCTTTGACAGTCATTCAATTTGCAATGGAGTACGTCCAAGAAACTGAATCCAGTCAATAGTTTTCAAGTAGACCCTAACAGGATGAAAATAACAGTTTCTTAAATTGTTTTATGAATTACTATGATATTTATGCTTACAGTGAATTAACGAAATTTTCAACGGCTGCAATGTGACTCGCCATATTCATCCCTGCATAGTTCAATCCAATCTCAAATAAAAAAAAACCCGACCAATAGAATATTTCCTTCCGTACAAGTTGCAAAACCTCGCACCATAAATATGACGTGTTCTTTTTCCTGATTTAGTTTCAGACCTCCCTTGCACGAGAAAACTCTCCCAAGAGGCTTGCTTTGAGATCATCTCGCATGAGGTTAGCGCATACATGACGTCTTGTCAAAGTTGCTTTAATAGTTGTTGACTCGGTCCTGTTACGTGATGTCTGTCTGGATACGTCGGTGTATACAGAAGTCGTGCCACTGTTAGGTTATACCTTCAGCTGCATCACATCCGTTAACACATCTGCTATTCAGGTCGTGTTCCAAACAGCCAAGAGTGTGTACTTTCAAGCAATCGCACTCGATATTCACCATAGAACCCTGTTTCAAATCTTCTGCCCACAGAACTAGTGTGAAACTACGAGGTTTTTCTCTCGAGTGTGTTTGGATCACGGTCGTAGAAGAACAGGTCTGGACACTCGCCTATCTAACAATGTATTTTGCTTGACCCCCTTGTTTGGCTGTAGTTCGTCAAGTTGCCGAGAATGGCGTACTTTTTGGCGCTGTTTTCCGGGCGGTCGGACTAAAACTCCATTCACTTTTTTCCATTGTTAAATTTATAAAGTAAGTAAAGATTGCTGAAGCCTTTTCTTAAATTTGTGAGCGAAAAAAGTATTTCATAAATTGATAAAAATTACGCTTTGATAAATTGTTTATCTTAGCGGAAAGGAAGTGGGCGGAGTTTAGTCCGACCGCCGTAACATCAGCGCCAATAAAACACGATATTCTCGGTAACTTAGTGAACTACAGCCAAACAACAAGGGGGTCAAATATCCAGGCGAGTGTCCAGACCTGTTCTTCTACGACTGTGGTTTGGATGAAAGGTCAATGTATGATCTTAGCCATAGAGCAAGTAGCGAGAGACTCATAATTCTTACACCAACACAATATTCTATGGCCGTGATATAGACTAATACACGACAGTTTGTGGAATTTTACGAGAATACCTGACGGTGACGACACTTCAAGCCTACCGATAACATCACAATATATTTATGTGAGTTTTACGTTACCAACACATAAGTGCAATGAAGCCCCGAAGATCCTGACGAAATAAGCCGAACGAATTCGAACAAACCATGCAGTACAATTCTTGGATGTTACAGACACCATGAAATATCAGTAGACTTAATTCGCTAAGACACAAACTTATGGTGAGAAGGATTCTTTTATCAAGCAGCGTGCACATCATGTGTCCCACAGTAAGTAGGACATTTTTCTAGGCTAATTTTATATGACCTCATTGTCAAATTCACATCAAGCGAATTTTAAAATGCTTTCAATTAACTGTTACACGTCGACGTAGACGGCGTAACCTACCTGAAGTGGCATTCTGAGTAGTTGAATACAATTAAATTTCTTCTTTCTTTTTTTTTTATGGACCAACATGTACTTGTGCCATTTTTAGTTGTAAAAGAAGAACGTAGGCGCCTTCTTTAAATAAATGTTTCAATGTTAAGGTCAATAAAAGGTAGAAATAATTAACCGCTAGAAAGTAATAGTTCAAAACTAGCTGTAATCAGCTTACTGTTTGCTACAAAAACTTTTGCAGCTCACCAATAGTAGCGAAGTTGTGAAAAATAAATACATTTCCCAGTGCGTGACATTTTACGCTATTGGGCAAAAAACATGAACCTGTTTTTATTTGTGTGTTATTTATTGGTAAGAATTTTTTGTTGCTGTCCCCAGGAGTCTATTGTAGTATGTATTTGTCTACATAAAAAAATAATTGAGATGTTGCTTAAAATGAGGCAACATAAAAAACGTTGTTTTACATGGAAAGGTATCTTTAAAAAAAAACTCTTTTCTGCGTACTTTAATAAATTTTATTTACAGAGCTTATAATCGGAATCAACTGTTCCGATTGCGGAAAAATCTCTAAAATATTTGTCGTACACCATTACCACCAAATGTCCGTGTGCTACCCTACTTAACATCTAAAAGTTATCCCATAAATTTAATACTAAATTAAGTATTCACTATACATTTTTCCTGTTACATTGTAGAAAACGCATGCTTACCACATAGTTTATTTACGATTGTATTATTTTCCTCTTAAAGTAAATACAAATAAAATATATTTTCCATAAAAATAATAATACTGGAATATTTTGTGCAGTTTGTGTGAATGTAAGTGCAAAAACGTAATTGTTATAGTAGTGACAAACAAATATTAAATTCTTATATCGCAAACCTGATTAAATTAGTATGTTTACATTAAAAGTTTAACATATTTCGCTATAGATAGAATTATATAAAAGTAAATAGTAATAACCTTTTTAAACAACACATACTTTGCTTTTCAGCGCTGCCATATTTAAATATATTCTAAATTACACCTTTGCGTGTACTACTACCTTTTCAAGGACTAGACTTGGTTCCCACAACACAGATCAGCCTGCATTGCGGTGTACGAAAATTACGTGACTGCAACAAAGACAAAGCATCCAAAATTGCTGAAGACAGGTACGCAGTTCAAACAAGCAGGGGTGACCACCACTCGGGAAATATGATCGCCATGACGCTTCGCAGATGAAGAAATGTCTCGTTTGTGTCTGGGATATGCAACTGTGGACTAGACACTGTCGACGCATTACGGAGCGGAGGATGTCAAAGAATATTCCAAAGATAAAAATAAACTGTTACCCCACAGGAGTTCACAGAGCAGCAAATGTTTATAGGAATATACAGAATAGCATTGTTTAAAGGATTTATGAAACTAAATATAGTTTTTTTTTGTGCAGTTAATTCACGCGAAAAGTTGTGAAACTGCTATTGACTTGTTAAAGTGGGGATTTACAGGCAATATAATCAAAACGGTGTATTTTTCTAAATGTAGAAAAAATCTCTTGTCCTCTATCTGCGAAAAAACATAAATTCTAAGACCACATAAGATACTTACAAAATTACAGAAACTGTAAAATATGATTTCTATTGCTAAAAAATTTTGTATGGTCATGTTATTTACGTAGCTACAATAGGTTTTGATGATATGTAATACGGATATGAAAGAAGTTTAGTGTGGCGAGTGGACAATATTTCACGTAAACAATGACTTCGGTTTTTTTACAGACAGCTCGCCAATATTTGTGACACCTTAGTAGAAAATTGGTAACGAAATTCTTCTTGCGTCTCGAGTCTGAAGTTTTTCATAAGTTATTTTGCTTAAAATGATAATTGGAGAGTCAAACACGCGTTTTATCAAGCAATCTACAAGAGTTCCCATTAACGTGGAAAAACAAAGAGAATTACTACGTTAATGATTTTCACCGACAGTCCTACAATGTAAGTAAACTAAAGTACTAACAATTTAGCCCAAACTGTGTAGAAGCCACATAATGTACGCAAGTGAAACACTTTTTTTAAATCCACCCATGCATTGGCTGTGTGCGGAATCAAACTAGTCACTAAATTAAATGAAAATTGCAACATAAATTTTTTTAATGATTACTGTTAGAAATTAACTAAATACTGTTTTATCCTATTATTAACTTGCAAATTTTCACCTAAAACAAAGAAGGGACTAGTACTACACATTACAACTTTTGTACCGTGTTTAACAATAATGACGTATTTACACCTACTGAACAATATTTTACACACATAGTTCATTCAAAGCTGTACACACAGTTGCATAGCATATAACACTATAGTATTAAAACAGGCTGTATTTATGTACATCAAATTAAGGTTATACTGCTGAAATCTTGTGTGTTTACAACTCAAGTATTGACTGTGTTTCAAACACGACAGAAAACACTCACATCGGGATATGCTGGTATTCTTGCAGTCATCATCATAGCATCAAGTACACAGAATTTTTACTTTTTTTGTAATAGTTCTCAACCATTGGCTGGCTTAGTACTGCTTTGGGAACAGCCGTCTCTTCTGATTGGCCCCGTTGTATTGTACTCAGCTTCCTGCTAGCCCGGTCGACATCCGGCATGGTAATCTCTACTCAAACATGTATTGCTGTCTCGAAAGTAAAAATTGCCATAATTATGTAAGCACTATAAAAACATTAGCACATGTAAACAAGTGATTCTTTAACAAGTTCCCAAAGCTTTCTAGCACTACTAAGTTAAATTACAGTCATATTTACAATAGGTTGTTGAAAAAATATACAAATAAAGCCAATTTCTGTGTATATACAAACACTTACTGTAATGTACAAACTTACTTGTTATACTTTTTATCACAACTTTTTGCCAGTAAAATTATCATATTTTATTAATTTTTTAAAATTAAAATTGATTTTGATTTACATGGAACAGTCCGATTTGGTAATAAAACCATTAAAACATTTCTAACCACTACAAAAAATATTGCTGCATTCTTCTTGTATTGGCTGAATGATAAATGTGCTGATAGTTTTCAAATTCTTGCTTGTTCCCTACATTTTTGCGGTGGATTTTTTCACGTAGTGAGTATTTCACACATTACCTGCCTGTGCACAGTAAACAGTACAGTAAACCTTAGCAACACGTTCACACTCTCTTACTTCGGGCACAAAGTTAGGTTTGTTAAAACACTGTGTATTATCTTAAATAGATAATTTACCACAATGTGGCACAACCTTCACTATTTCATACTCTTGCCAAACAACGTTCAATTGGTTGTCATTACATGAGGAGAATTTTAATTTTATTACGTATTGCTACTTTCGAAATGAACATAATACTGACTTGTTCTCGAAAAAAAAACCTAATACGTGATTAGTACATTTTTGTATGGTTAATCAATACAAGAAAAATTCACGGAAATATGGAATCTAAGGGCGTGCATGAAAATTCCTACATTAAAATGATTTAAATGTACCATTAAAACCAATCACGAGAATCTTTTCTTGATTCCTCGCTACTTTCGCTAGACATATTAAGATTGGCGTAGGTTAAGGTCTCCTACTTAAGGTCACGACCGGTAGTTTTACAGTGATATTGAAAATATTATTTTAAAGAAACGTAAGTTTCGTATTGACGAATCTCTACATAGGTTTGTCTAAAATATATCAGTAGCGATAAACATAATAGTTTTATAGATTTTTGCACGTAAAGTATCACCAATTTTGTTATGAAAATATGCCAAAATCAAGCAAAATAATTTTTTTTTGTGAACGAACGATCCAGTATTTAACTTAAGAGAGGAATCTTGTAATGCATTCACAGGACGTCCCAGGAGGAAATGGCAATATTCTGGAAGAAAATAGTATTACCTTTAATAATATTTCCCTTTCCTCCCGAGACACTCTTGTGTACATATATCTGAATGTATGTAAAATGAAATTAATATAGGAACACACATATTTATCGAATGGTGAGAAGGACATTAGTCTAGGTAGAGAGACTCGTGTCTTTTGCCTTTCGTGACGCTTAAAAGGGCACGCGTCAAATTCAGCGTGTTAATATACGTAGGCTTTGTTACAAACTCAGCGAAATGCTTCCTTGTAAAAAAATAGATATACTTGTGTATCGCATGTTGTCTACCTGCAATGCTTCACTTTCTCTACTTTCGCTACCTTGAAAACCGTTTACTTAAGGGTCTTGTTACAAGCGGACTTTTTTTGTCCATTGGGGCCTCCTTCCATAAACTGTGTCATTTAATAGAAAAAAAACCGAGACGGCAACATTTTTATGCAAAATAAAAGTTTCACTATCCCCACTGTCTAATGAAGGTGATATTATAGTCATTTAAATTAATTTTCACATTTTGAAAGTAATACTAAACCACTCTCGGAAAAAATTCCTCCTTACTTTTGGTTATTTTTAAAAAATGTCGGCTTTCAACTTAAATATGGCGATTGAAAAATTCTCCCTTACACTTGCATTATATATAACTTTACCTAATTTTTTTGAAGGAGTAATATCGCAAAATTGCGTAACAAACTTTCATTGACAACCGTCATAATTTTATTCTCATTGTTATTACTATCGGTAAACGACAATAAGAGCATTGGTCTCAATACGTACTTATTTGACTCATGGTCTTCTTAGAACAAACAAAAGAAATTTGGTTTGAGGGAAATGAAGCTAGGTTTGCGCGTACGAGTTGGATGTCGTTGCAGGCCGAAGTATAGTAGTGAAGTGGTGTGTGCTCGAGCACAGTGTGTGCAGCGGGCTGCCGGCTGTCTAGGGGCAAGCGACTAGAGTGCGAGACGGACAAGAGTGGCGAGACAGGCGGGCACCAGCAGCGCCGCCAGGGTCGCCGTCGACGCCCCACCACCAGGTGTCGTGCTACCACCCCCAGGGGACGTGCTACCACCACCAGGGGACGTGCTACCACCCCCAGGAGACGTGGGGTGGGTCGCCGTCGACGTCCCACTACCAGGGGTTGTGGTGCTCGTGTTGTTCGACACCTCGCCGAGGATGGATATCCGGCCTTGCAGCGCCGGGTATACTGGTGTCTTGCGCTTCACGTAGTCCACCACCACCTGGACGTCCGTCGTATCTGCAACCAGAAGCACACCCTTACCACTCGCACACTCTACATACGTACTACTGCAGGTGCTTACACTTAAACATTAGACTACAATATACACTACAAACAAATACCAGACAGCTTGTGTATTTATGTGATAAGTAAGGAAAGAAATATTCGCGACTTGTATGACATGTAGGCTAGAATCCGCTATCCTCAGTATAATTAAGCCCCGTCCATTGGTCTACTAGCTGCTAATTACTGTAGCAGGCAGTGACTGATGAACAGACGGGGCTTGAGGAGATACATGGCTCAGGCATAGTGTTATAAACTACGTGAGAAATTATCAGCAGGTGGCCTTACCTATTAACATGTTTGTGATTCGTGAAAGCGCTTTTTTGTGAGTCCTATCGTGGCGATTCCTTATTCGTAACATACCGACATGTGATAAGTCTGAGATAAAATTCTTGGTCCAAGAAAAGTAGGTAGTTATAAAATGTATGGTCCATCTCATGCAAGTATTCCACATTTTGACTGTTCTCTTCTGAGAACTGTGTCTGTAAACAAGGTTGTGTGGACAATGGTTTTCCAGGAAGCCAGGTAGATTAAAAACTCCAAACGATGGAGCTGTCAGGCACATTTCTCAAAAGTGAAATGTTAAAATATGGAAAAGATACACGAAACAGACTATAATAAGTTGCGTAAGTTATTTACATTAAAATATGCGATATTTTAAAACTGCGAATAAAAACAAAGTGTTCATAACCTCAGAAGGCCTCATCGTCACAACGTGACGCCCAAAATTCGGCTCTAACTACGAAATGGGCCATAATCTATCTATTCTAACCTCACGAAACTTATATTAAGTAATATATGTGCCATGAAATCAAGGATATAGGCTGCTCACGCAAAATTGTTCTATAAGTCATAATAATTAGATCTTGACTATATTCAATTTGAAAACTTCTGTAATACTAAAACCCTATGTAAAATTTTCACCAATCACGGAACTTAACATATATGGGCCTTATATAATATATTTTTCAGTATTTATAGTTATTTAGGAGTGTCCAGCTTACAGTGAAGTAAGAAGTATGTTGCATCATGAAATGGCAAATAAAGGTGTTATGATTTTATGTCTTGCATATAAAATGTTTTAGCAAGGTATAAATGTGGTACTCCCTGTATAATTATTAAAGGCAATTAACAAAATGTAAGGAAATGTGAGTACTCTGAAAGTCTAGTCGATTGCTAGGTCATCAGAATCGTTGACATTAAATCCGTGACATTAAATCCTGACGTAAGGACAGGGCCTGAAGTATGAATCGGCCATGGCCTTTCTTAAGGAACACCCTCAGCATTTTCCTAGGGAAATTTCCAGTTGACGGTGACTGGGATAGAACATGGATCCTCCCGAATGAGAGACCAACGTAGAACTGTTTAACAACTTCACCCTGTGAATTCTGTTGTGGCATGTAGTACAGTGTAAACAAAAACCGGGCAGCTTGTGCACTCCTGCGACCAAAAATTAACAGATTAAATAGCGTATTAGGTTCAATAGCGATAGCTTTAGATGGTTCTCGGACAAGCGCTGTACAAAATAACTAAAACAGCAGTTCGTCAAACATATAATGAATAACAGATTTTTAACTTCATATAATATAAAATCGATAGCTAAAATAGTCCATACTAATACACCATGACTCGAAACAGCTTTTCCAACACTTCCGTTTGTTAAAATCAGAGAGGTATCAGGAATGTCTCTAGGGTATTTTATGACGTCACTCAGAAAAAGTATTGTTGGAGATATCGTCGTTAGCAAGAGACGTCTGGATGTGTTGTCGCCGAAGTAATACTGCTTGCTACTTTTCGTCTGTTTTTTCTTTTATGTGTCCTCTGTATTCACAATCGTTCGTGTTTGTCAAATATGTTCTTATCGTTGCCAACATCCATTTTTGTCGTCATTTTTCATAGAACTCATTTAGTTGTTTTATTTTATTTTTCCTTGTTTATCGGGACTGTTTTGTTTTTTCTGTATTTTAGTTTTATTTTTTGTGTTGTCTTTCTAGGATTATTGGTATGTTACATGTTGGTTGACAACAGATAGTATGGACTTATTGTTTTTTTATTATGAGAATTTTTTTGAAACTCGGCCAACACTCGCTCGTAATGGCGCATGTCCACAAAACGTTATAATTTATAATACCAACCCATTACTGGAATCGTTCAATGATGTAACTACGCTGTCATTGATCTAAAGGCTGAGATTTTTTCCGAGTTGTTTAATGTTAATGCAAATAATATGTACGTCCTTGAAGTCACACATGTGTAGCACGAGCGTGGGAAATAAATTCCTGGCCATTTAGCAAACAGTTGAACTTCGACCTACGCGATGTCTGCTCACATCTCGACTGGTCCAAATACGGACGTCCGTTCAAGACAAACTTGCGTGCCCGAGTGGTATTAACCAATGATGTTAGCCGTTCCACCATACTTGGGAGTCCTGCTTTATCCTGCCAATATGTATTTTACACGTCTTCTAAAAATACGCTCAACGTAATTTATAACAGACCTCACTATCGAGTTACGATACAATCATTTGAATACATTAACTGCTACCTATGCGTCCAAATACAAAGCCTTGGACGACTGGTTTGTCGTAAATATTGCCCAGTATATCAATACCATCAAGGACGAGCAGTACATATATAACATTTTAATGTAAGATGTTATTATTAACATGTTTATATTCTGATATGTAATCACCAACAAATACTGACTATATGTCGTATCTCCTTGTCTAACTATGTAGTACTCAGGGCCCATCTGCGTAGTGCCTACAAAGTACTTTCCAATAACTTCATTTGCAAATTGGCAATGTCGTCAACTGATATTTACGAACTGATCTTCCTGTGTTCAAATTAATTACTTACTAGATCGATTTAACAAACTAGAATAAATCTACTTCTTCAATAATGGTTTCTTAAAAAGGTTAGACTAATTTTTGAATTAGAGCGTATGAATCCTGAAGAATGACGGTAAAAATTCTGTAGTAGAGGAGCAAAAGTGATTTTTTCCTTGCTGAACTAGTGACAGAGAAAATTCGTCAAAGCATTACCTAATAGCACAAAAATCTAACAACGTAATGCCTAACGTCGCCGGATTCTATTATTTAATTATTATTGATAGCCTATACATTCTCTCATCACACATCCGTGTATTACTAAGTCCGTTTGCACACTTCAGGGAAATTACCGACATAATCTGCCCGTCAATGGTTTCTTTACAGCCAGTAATACTGTGGCGACCGTGTGTGGTGCCACATGTGAAGATGGTTGTGCTTGCACTTTTGTTGAGTTTCCAAGTTGACAATAGTGATGGCAGGAGACATTATGTGGTGCTTGGCTGTGTGTCCCGCGAAGAGGCCGGCACTTGTGACGTCAGGAGTGTAGTGCACCTGGTCCCTGCTGGGCGCGCGCGATGGACTGACTTCGACGACGAGTGCTTTTTAAAATTGTGCCCAGTTGCTGTTGTGTCAGTGTGAGGGTGTGACGACTGGCTCCGATGCCCACTCACGTCGGCGGAATACTGGATGTATGTGGTGTGTACACAAGGGTTCTTTAACACGTCTTATTATTATAACCATGCCGCCGTTTTGTTTCTTCTATTACGTTTTTGTGCTATCATGCTTTCCGTCGTTCGTAATTGTAGTGTGCACCGGCCGAGGCAGGGAAGGTTTAAGTAAGACTATTTTGAATGGAGCACTGTTTATTTACCGTCCCTACTTTCCGTTCTAATAACTTCTCTTTGTGCTCATTATAGTTGTTATTGCGGCGTCACCCACATACCCCTAGCATTCCGTCGATAAGCCAGATTGTGCCTTCTATCCATATAAGGGAATTATTTGATAGTAAATATCAATGAAAACAGTTTTTTATTTTAATATTTTTAGGTCCCCTTAAATACGTCTGTGACGTGGGTTCAAGGATTGAACCCCGCCACAATACATACTGCAAGTTCGGAGCTTTAAGAGTCTCAGAAGGAAGATGTTATTTATATGAATAGAACAAAATCAAACACACTATTTGAATACATTCTATGGACTGAAATGGCTGTCGGGCTTGTTGTCTGGTTACGTGGAACTATTATATTATACTATACCGGTGAAGACATCTATGACTTTATTCGCGGAATGCTTATAGTAAAATACCATATATGTGGGGAAAGTAATATTTAACGAGTTCAGTGGTCCGCCTGTTAGAAAACATTGTCCTACGCAAACTCAAGCCCTGTCCATTCGTTCACTGTCTGCTGTTCCAGTGAGTAGTAGCTAGCGGTTAAATGGGCTCTAGTATAAACATGATAGAGTGGATTCTAACCAACAGGCCATTTAATTCGCGTAAAAATCTTCCTTACTCTCTATACTCCGTGTCCATGAACGTATGTTACAAATTTTGCGAGATGATTCCTTGAAGAGAGAAAGAAAGAGAGAAAGGGAGAGAGAGGTAGAGCGTTATTTTTGGTCAGCACTTAACATCGAGGTCTTTAGCGCTGGTGAGGAGTAACATGAGGTGAGTATGGAGCAGCGCCGGAATTACAGGGTGGGGGAAACGGGAGATCCCCGAGAAAACCCGCCGACCAGCGGCATTGTCCGGCACGGACCGACCCCGCCGGGAACCGAAACCTGATTGCCTTGGTGAGAGGCGAGAGGTCTGACCTCTTGACCACCGCGGCCCCATGATTCCATGAAAATAATTATGTTTTTTGGCCATACTCCATTGCGACGCAGATGTCTGTCAAAGAACACTATAGAGAATATGAACATTTTGACTAAAGCATATACTAATTATTTGTTTTCCTAGTCGCTATAGTTTTCTTTGACAGAAATCTGCATCGAAATGGAGGATGTCCCAAAAACTACATCCCGTTATGCACTCTCACTGCACATTTATTTCCGAGATCATGTGAGGTAATGTTATGTGATGCCAGTTTTTGGTTGTCACAAATCTTATGGCAAAAATTCCTGAATGAAAATTTACATTTAAAACTAACATCTGTTAGAATACCCAAAAGTGAGGAAAAATAAATAATTCCACATTCCGGGCGCGTTTTAATATAAACAAAAAATATTTTTGAATACATTTCACCTTTATTTTATAATGAGGCAGCTCAAACCTTATTCTGCATCGCGTGTTGCCTACCTGTTAGTCTACTGATTTTCTATGTCCATTTCCTCGAAAACGCTTCATTTGAGGGTGTGTAAGGTCTAAGCAACCTTTTTTTTCTTTTCATTGGGGCCTCCCGCTGCAAACTTTGCTATTTAATAGAAAAAGAAGATCAATGGGAAAACTGCTACACAAAAAAAAAAGTTGAACTGGTGAAAGGTATTCAAAACAATTTTTTTGACAGATTGCATTATCTTATTTTTACGAAGCAGTACCCCTGATTTTCATTATGTATTTCTCCTTTTGATTATGTCAATGGACGTTGATTGTCTATGTAAATTTTCGTTCGCTGATTTCTTCCGTAAGATTTCCGCTAGCCAAGAACTTTCATGGATAACTTATCCTCATTTTTTTTTATCATTAATCACCTCGTAAAGTTTATAGCATGCTTTTGTCAACTTCCTGTACCTCTTCGGAATAAACACGCCAGTTATGTTGACGATTTCACGCAGGACTAATAGAAAGTTATTTTTCCCTTCAAGAAACATATACGTAGTACGTTTCAATAAGAGATCTTTATAGACGGGACAAACGGCTCCGATAAGCGTCCATAATGTGTATTAAATAGAGAGAGAGAGGGAGAGAGGGAGAGAAAGAGAGAGGGAGAGAAAGAGAGAGGGAGAGAAAGAGAGAGGGAGAGAAAGAGAGAGGGAGAGAAAGAGAGAGGGAGAGAAAGAGAGAGGGAGAGAAAGAGAGAGGGAGAGA